>JAOEGS010008641.1:0-57837 GCA_025447755.1 Corythornis vintsioides | reverse complement strand
CAGGATCACCTAGACCAAGTCACACAGGAACAGATCCAGGCGGGTCTTAAGTGTCTCCAGAGAAGGAGACTCCACAAGCTCCCTGGGCAGCCCGTTCCAGAGCTCTGTCACCCTCACTTTTTTTCTTGTATTCATTGCATATTTGTGCTCTGGCTATGATTCCCTAAACTTGACAATTGATATAGCTTTTCTCCTGCTCTGCTTCGAAATCTCCTGAGAACCCAATTAGTGAAAACAGACTCTTGAAGAAAGTGCTTAAGAAGATATTTAATGGTAATCCTGAGTTTTAAGTCAAAATATCATCATTAGATTTTGCAGCTAAGGGGGAAATAACTCCTCTCATTCCTGTGGTCAAATGTACTCACAAGGACATATGACAAAAGGAGGTGTCATTGTGCAATGTCTTACATCAGTATCTGGCCACTACCAGTTCTAGAGATATATTCGTAAAATTTGACATGTTAATTTTTCGTGTTTGCCTGAATATGTTACTGCTTTAAGTGTTTACACAAATCAGAGCTCAAGGCAATTTGTATTATTTTTCCCTCTGCTCTATTATTTCCTATAATAGATTCACATTGTTTCATTTCTAGGCTGGTTTTGTTCTTGTATTAATTAATATCTTAAATAAAATTAAATTAAACAGCTCACCCAGTAGGCACATTAGAGGATATCACTGCGTGTATCAAACATATCACAGAACTTTTATATTTATATGTAATCTTTTATTTTTCCTTAGTTCATGGAGAGTAGTGTTCTGTTTAAATCAGATGGGGTTTCTGGGGAGAGCAACATTTCCTGGAAATCTACATTAGATACTTTAATATAATATGCCTTCATTTCAGAAATATATTTGCTGTTTTGTCTCCTAAAGTATTATGTGCAAAATTAATATGCAGATAGGGCATATGATATAAATGCAAACTTAAAAATCTGTCTATTACTCGTTTTTTAGTACCTACAGGTATTGAACTGAGGGTTCTGGTACTCATCAAACAAACTGTGATCGTTCAGTGAAGCTAGGTGGTGATGCACACAGTTCAGAGCTGGGTTATAGCTTCTCAAAACAAAACTTACTACCTTTAGCAGAGGGGCCAGGACCGGGTAGTGAAAAAAAAGACATAACTAAGAGAGGGAGAGAAAGGGTGAGAGCCTTGAGGAAGCAGTCAGCATCTACTGCTTCTCCTAGGAGCTATCAATGCAGTCTCTGCTTTTAGGTGTATTCTACCCTGTCCTCTGACAATAGCAACAAGGGCTTTCCAGAGCTGCCTGCGCTGGTGGAGCAGTTAGCAAGACCTGAACTGCATTACTGCTTTGATTATGTGATGCTGCATGCAGTGGGTGGTTCTGCCCAATAGGAGACTTGTTCCTAAGAGTACTGTGGCCAAACACTTGTTAGATCTTTACTGAGCTGGTTAAAACAATACCACTCTCTAGTACAAACAGGATCTATCTCAGATTCCAGCACATGAAACATCCAACTTCTCATACAGCTGGCAAAACACCAGTCCCTGGTGGCACTGTTGTGATGTGTTCTAGCAGGCTGAGAATATGCAGTTAATCGCATTTCACTGTAAGCACCAGATGCTAACCCTCAGCTCAGGCTATGGAGGTGATAAGGCAGTGTACCAGGTCTATTTATACTTGTAACCTTTAGAGAGTTTATTTTCGGGATAACATTATGGGGCTGCATCTCAGTGTGGTGGTGGTGTAACACAGTGTCACAGTGGCGTAGCATAATGTGGTGTTCTCCTGTCATATACTGGCTCATATCACTTTCAGATAGAAAGCACAATACCATTAAGCAGTCTGGAGGTAGGATGCAGTCTTATTTTAGAGACTTTTAGTACTACACTTAATTGTACTTAAACACATTAGGATGAGAAGGACTATCCTGAATCACAGGAAGAAAGCACATTTTGAATGGTATTTCTTTCTTAAATCAATATCCTCTATCAAGATCTACCATATACCTTTACTAAGGCATAATTTTTGGTGATTTGATAAAAGTAGACACAGATGACAGAGCTCTGTTGTTTGATGATGTACCTACAAGAGCAACTTTTTATTTTCTGTTAGCTTGGAAAAAAGGCAAAGGAAAAACTTATCAACTTTCTTCTATCAACAGGCTCAAGTCTTTCTTCCTGCGCATGGAATAAAACAGTGGACTTTACTAATCTTAGGCTCCTTCTAGCTATTGTGTGACCAGAAACCAACTGAAACTTCTTTAGATTTAAACATAGGGTAATTCACCAGCAACAACCATTGGACTAATTATATTAAACCTTTGCTGTGTCTGTAAAAGCTTCCAAAGATCTTGTTTTCATTTTTTTCCTGTTTTTCTTATTTTTCTCTCCCCATTTTAATGCCTTTCATCCTATCTTTTTTTTCTCCTTTTCTCCCTTCTCTTCCCCTTTCCCACTTTTCACTCTTCTATCATCGTACACTACCCATTGCCTTCACTTTTTTATCTGAAGGTTTCAGTGCTGTGATAGAGGTGGAGCAGATGCTCTCACAAAAAGTAAAACAAACAACATAGAGACATCCAGCAAGGAACATCCTGTGATCTCTGGAGATTGCTGTGAGTTTTTGTTTATTAATATACACAGAAACATCCAGAGATATAATTGTAGAATAAAGTTCCACTTATTGTAGGAGAACAAACTCGTATTTAAACCCACCAGGGGCTACAGAAGGCTTTCAACAAGAACATTATTATGTTGCAAGGAGATTTGTATTCATTAGGTAGCCTCTAGGACCACTGGTCCACTCTAATAAGTGTTTTGATAAAAGAGGTCATGTCTCCAAAGGATGTCTCATTGGGACGTGTCATTTCTTCTGTAAAAGTTGATTACAGTAGGCAGACACTGATTGTCTTCTAACAGTCTTAAGGTGACAAACTTTTTTTTTTTTTTTAACTAAACAAATGACACTTCTTCAAGGTTGTTCAGTTCTGATGAAAGTTATTAGACTGATGACTGAGAAATAAACTTCTCTGCTGGTGTAACAAAATCTTGCATGACCAGCAGGGCTCAAACCCTCATCCACAAACAATCCTCAGTCACTGATAACAGGACTTTCAGTTCCTCTATTCCAGCTATTGCATGGAACCACTGCCATGTTGATGCATATGCTTCACTCCATGATCTGCATATAGCCCCTAGACAGGGTGTGACCATTACAGTGGATTACAGTTTGCAATTTAGTCTTGAGAGATTTCAGAAATGGGCATGGTTTGAGGTGAGAGCTGAACTATCTCTGTGAGCCTTCTTGATTTCTTTTTGCTGCATTCTCTCCCTATATCACAGCTAGCTGTGCTTAAGTTTTTTCCCTTTTCCTATTCTTAATATGTTTAATTGGAGGTGGAGACATAGTCACTCCAGGCACTCTCTAACTGGGAGTTACTGGGTTGGTGCAAGACACTGTGACCTAAAGTAGATGTAAGAAAAAAATTGTTACAATGAGGGTGGTGAAACACAGGCCCAAATTGCCCAGATCAATGCCCCAGACCTGGAAACATTCAAGGTCAGTTTGGATGGGGTTCTGAGCAACCCAATCTAGTTGAAGATGTTCCTTCTCAATGCAGGAGTGTTGGAATAGATAAACTTCAAAGGGTCCTTCCAAAGCAAACTATTCTATGATTAGGTGACATTAGGAGGGGCTCATTGCAGTCCTGCTGACAAAGCTTTCAAAGTGCTTTTGCATAGAAGTCCAAATTAATCTACAACAAAAAAATTTGGTTTCTCATTTGCAAACAGCTAAAATGTAATGCTTATTCCCATCACTCATCTTTCAGATAACATTACACATTAAAAGCATAGAAAAAGAACCTAGTATTTATTTTTCTGTAGGTTGTCTCCTCAGACTTACAGATCCACCACATCTTCTTTATTGAATTTTACTATTAAAAAAATGTCATACAGCTAAAGGAGATATTTGATGGTGGAGTAGAAACAATTGCAGCATTTCAGACACAATTAAGCCCAATTTTTTTTACTTCAACATGTGTGGATGTTCTGGAAAGACATTTCTCAGACATGCTACATTTCTGTTCTTAGAAAGGGTGCTTCCTGTTTCTATGAACAATAGTTAACACTTCCCTACCTCTCCCTCCAGAAAGGTCTCCTTGTCCTGTGCAATTTCATGAAATGAAAAGGATTGCCCCTGTGTTGCTCCTTATTTATCCACTTCTACTAGGCTTGAATAGACAAAAGATATCAAAACTCCTATATAAAATAGTGGCATTACTTCTAGTGCTGCACTTTAATAACCTCCCTCATTTTGGGCACACCTCAGAAACTGCAATTACATCTGTTTACGACTGAGAATTATGAGCCAAGATTTCTGCTCATATAACCAATGGATTTCTCCATTTGTGCAGTGGAATTTTGCCAACAGGAGATTTGGCAGAGAGTCAGGCTGCCACAACTAGAGAGAAATCATAATGGAATTTAACAGAACTTCCTTCTATTTATTGTTAGAGATGAGGGGAGGAGAAAAATGGCCAACTATATGATCTGATTTCATTTCACTCATAATCTCCCAGATGGAAACCTAAATTTCCTTTTTTATTAGATTAAATTTCTCAGAGAATGGCCATTAAAATTCCACAATCAACTCTTCCTAGTGACCTTTTCCCTTCAATCTCACATAGCCTTGAAATATTATCATTGATGGTGCAGACTTTGGAACTTTGGAACATGCTCTTTACTGCTAAGACATTTTGTCCCTTGTGCTTCCAGGGTTTCAGCATCACCCACCTCATTCTTAACGCAGAACCAACAATCAGGTTGTCACTCACATCACATTTACCTGCCTCTGGCAAGAGAAAAGCAACACTGCTTACTTTGAAAAATTTCAACAGCAGTGTTGCCAAATATATATTAGGATAGACATCTTTCATTTGCTTAAACAAATTAGACTTCTAATGTCAGGTCAGGGCATACAGACTAAGTATAGAGAAAACAATATAATTGGATCTTTAATCACAGAGCTTTCCTGAGAATGGGGTCTGTGACCAGAAACACTAAGCTCAGTTGTGATGCAGTACCACACACCCTCTTAGGGTATGACTAAGAGCTGCCCCTTCCAGGCATTGCTGCTCATTGAAAAGGAAATTATTTGCCCTCCTCAGAGCTGGTGTGGGTTGCAGCCACATTTTCTTTGTTGACTACTGGGGCCACATAAAGGGACAAGGGAATCAACTGTTTCCTTATAATGAAGCCTGATGTTCCTAAGGCCATTTCCTTAACTTTATTATATAAAGTATGACCCCTGTTGTACATATATTGTTGTTTCAGCTGAGGTCTGGTGTGCAGGGCTTTGGACAGAGGTGGTCTTCAGCCTCGGGTGTAGAGGCAGGAAGTTTTCACATTCTGGATGAAGCCCCTGTCATAATTCACCTGCAATTAAAAGTCAAAATTATTGTAGAAATTGGAAGCAGAAACCTGCTCTGAAGCATGATAACCCTGTCACCCACCAGGATTTTAGAGACAGACTGGTAACTCAGAAGATTGCATCAACAAAAAAAAGAAAGTTTGTGGGACCAGCCCTCCACTGTGAGAAGTATATTAAACAGGGTTCAGGATGTGGCTTAATCTGTATATTATATAATCAAGAATCCTTGACTGTTAAACATCCACAGATTCATCCATCCATCCTTCATCACCTACCATAGCAAAATCCTGAATGTGCAAATCATTCTCAAATGTCTCCATGATTCTAGTATGTAGTTTCTCCTTGGTCAACCACCACATGTATGTTTAAGACATGAGAGCTGAGAATCATTTCTATTGGTAAAAAAGGCTTTACAGATACCCTGGCTTCAGTTGGGTTAATTATCAGAAGCAGCTGTGGGTCCAAGTGGTTGGGAGGGTTTGCAGCTGGGAGGGGCCATAAGTGGGATAAACAACTGAGCCAGCCAATGGGACATTTAGTATCATATTGATTGTGCCCCTATATAAGGGGAGTGGGGGAGGAAGCTTCTTTTCATCTTGTTTCAGCAGAAGCTGCATGGTATCTTAGGCACAGGTACAGTCTCCTGGTTTCTGTTGCTTGATTTCTATGTCCTGTTGTTAGTAGTAGTGTTTTATTCTCTCCATGTTTTTTTTTTCTAGTAAAATGTCCTTGCCCCAACCCATGGTGAGGGGGTATCTTACCTTTTTTATTCCTTCCATTTCTCTTTCCTATCCCTTAGGATGGGGTGTAGAGAAGTGGTGGGTAAGCAACTGGCTGCTGTTTAGCTGTCAGAAGAGTTTAAACCATAACAAGATGAAACATTGACTTCTACAGTGCATATTATGTTTTCTTATTGTTCTGTTATCCATATATTGTCTGGGAAGAGACTCCAAATCCTTAAGCCTTAAATGATAAAAAAAAACCCCTTATTGTTTGCATTGCTCAAGTCCTAAACTCTACATCTTGGTGAATATTTTATAAGTTAAACAAAACAGAAGGGTTTTCAGTATATATCAAATTCAGAGGAGGATCTTCCTCCATGGTTTTGCTTTGTATGGTCAACTTTTTTCTAATCTTAAGTCAAAAAGATATTTTTAATCCATTTAAAAAGTGAATTTGCTCTAATCCTGTAAATGTATATATACTGAAATCCTTTGATAGCTCCTAACTAAAAATTGCTTCAAAATACTTTCTGAATGTTTAAGATAATGCTGTCATGGTGATATCCAAGGTCTTTGTCTCCTCTTATGTTCTTGTGTTCCTTGGTTCCTTATGTCTAATGAATACTTTGCAGGCAAATATTTATTGCAAGATAAGTGCTCTTATAATATGATTATCAATTATTCACAAATATGAACAAGAAAGAATTTTTCTGAAGACAAGGTAATCTACAAACTCCATCTTAACTAGTTGTGAACAATTAATTCCAAATGCTTACATCTTTGTAAACAGGAACTGAATTTGACAATTGCTGAAAAGATTGTAATTTGAATGATTGAAATGGTCTGTGTGGAGCTTCTGTTTCTCTAAAGCTCTCAGGAATCTATGTTGTATATTTCTCCCTTTTGACTAAATGCAGTGTCTGGAACTGTACTGAATTTTATAATTCAAGGAACCTTTGACCATATGATCATGTTTTCCCTAGCAAATATGAAATGATGTATTTCATTATATGCTTTAGGGGCATGCATGAGAGGGCTTGTGTTTTTTTCAAATGGTTGGCTATTGAGGTGTTTTGTTGTTGTAGGTATGGTTGTACTCCGTGATGTACTTGGTCCTTTCCAACCATGATTTTTCTGTGATTCTTTGAAACAAGGCATAAATAGTCTGGAAGTCTAGCTCAGTCTTTTGGATCTTTAATCATCAGTTTAATAGTACAGACACTTTTGTTTTAAAACACCTTTAGGTTTTACAAAGTCCCTTACTTGTAAAGATATGTCTCGGAGTTTAAAAATACAAAATTAATGTAGGATATGAAGTGCTGTTCTCTTTACTTTTAGTTGTGCATTTTAAATTGCCACATGGTACTAATGAAGCTATTACTGTTTGTATTGAATATATAATGCAGAGAGTATGATCTTTCAGTCTTTGACCCTGATTACACTCTACAGCTTCTGTATGTTTAAAGAGGAGGTAGTTGTCTATACAGGGAACATTTGTTATGGACAAGACATGCAGAGGCTTAACCTTGGCTTGTCCCATGGGTCTGGGTGTAAAATTTTCACTGAGCAAATTTCAGGTAATTCATCCATCTGCTTCGCTTAATATCTCTTTAACATGCTCTGCAATTATATCATTTATGCTGTTGAGGTTGGCCATTTTCCTTCTCTGTTATTCATTTCCCCCTGAGGAATGGCAGTTTAACAGACATTTCCACTGATGTAGTTAGTCAAATGAGGCAGTGAATTATCTCGCTGACCACAGGGTTTCTCTCTTATGGTAACCACTGCAGCTTGGTGTCATGTTCTTTTCAGGAAGAATTCGTCTTCCAAACTAGGCCACCTGCTAAGACTGGTAGAGCTGCTTACTTCCCTGAATATATGAAGCAGAAGGTTGCACAGAGAGGTCCATTGTTTTTGTCCCATTCTGTGGTTTTCTGGTGTACCCCTTCAGGCTCTAGAGAGCCCCGCAGAAATACTGCTCAATAGCTGGAAGAAGACACAGCAGGCCATCAGTATTCCACAGCTGCCCCATTGGGCTTTGGTTTTGCAATTTCTAAATCCCTGCCAATAGGTTGCAGGGACTACCATAGTTCTAAATCTCAATTTTTGCAAGAGGTATGTGCACATCTTGAGCATATAATTTCTTCCTGTAATGAGAACTGTGACCATGAAGCAGAACACAAATGGGGTGAGCTAAATAAAGTTTTAAGCATAAATCTGCCTCCTGGCAACTGTGGGTCACTGACAGGGCTTTTACCCTTGTGTTCAGGTGTTCTTATGTTTCTGTGAGAAAGAGGCTTTCCTTCCCATTCTCCTGTCCTTTCTCTCTTTTGCTCTTTCAAATTGTGTGATCCTTTAGAAAGTTAGTTTCTTATACAGGATGGGTGTTCATGCAGCTGTGACACTCTTAAGCCACTGCCACCTGACACTAGGATACACTTTAGTTGCTGTTTTATTTTTGCAATAAGCAGACCCAAAATCTTTTGAAATCTTCTGATAGGCAAAGACTGCTTCCTGCTTATAGCAAGAAGAGAAATTATCTTAATGGATGAGGAGTGCTGTCAGGGATGTTTACATCATTTTGTATGTAAACTGAAATGAGAGGATCTGTTAGGAGGGTGAAATAATTGGGGTTCTCACAGTTGTCCACATTTTAAAAGGAGGATTACCTTTGTTGTACGCTGTGTTTTATCTGACTCCACAGAGTCACATAATAGCTCCATAATGTCAACAGCTAGGATTATAAAAGGAATATAGTTAATATACTTAGGCTTCCTTAGTCAAAGAAATCCTGGTCTGATAATGCCTATTTTGACAGGTTTTACTTCCATAGGAACACTATAAGAGTCCTAGTTCTGTTTCAGTGCAAAATAAAATTCTGTATGAAATCCATGGAAGCTGCTCTCAAACAGAATGGTTTCCTTCTGAGAACTGGGAAACATGTCAGACACAGAACCTGTGTTCAATAAATGGATGTAAGTAAACTGAAATTCAGAAGCTTCCATATTTTTAAGCACAAGATGCTATGGCAGGATCAAGTGCATATTGAAGTGAAATAGTAAAAATAGAACTGTTTTAGTGAGATAAAGAACACATTTATCAGTGCATAGTTACCTCAGTAGTAGGGTCAATGACTAGAAGTAGAAGGAAAAGGAAATTTAAGAGTAAGCTTAAAAGAGCTTACATAGAGAAAGACAAAATTCCACCTCAACATGAGGAAAAAACTTTACTGTGAGGGTGACAGAGCCTCAAACAGGCTGCTCAGAGAGCAGGAAGTCTCCAGAGACTTTCAAAACCTGCCTGTATCTGATCCTGTAGCCTTCCCTGGTGTTTGTGTATTGGCAGGGGGATTGGACTCTATGATCTCAAGATATCCCTTCCAACCCATAACATTCAATGAAGTTTCACCGAAGAATATCGGGACACAAATACAGTACTGGCTAAGAAATCTTAATGTCATACAATTCTTGTAACATCTGTTTCCTTTGAGTCTGTAATTCATAAACTGTTATTTTTTTTTTGTTTTACAAGGAGAGGCTTTGGAGAACACAAGATACTTCCATAACCAGGGACAAAGATATAAGAAATAAGGTAGAAGGACAATTGCATGAAGAGGATAGTTAGAAACATCCTCAAAACTGGGCTCCAAGCTGTACTGTCATTGATTTCCTGGGCTTTCTTTTAGAATACAGTTGCAAGTTTTATTTCAATTCACACTACCTGTTAAAAAGATAGGTGTCCTTGATGCTTATATCCAAAGGGAATTTCTTAGTGCAAATTAACTGCAATAGGAGTTTTCATCTGTCACCTTTCCCTTTCACTTAAAGGAGGAAGAACAAACAAATCTTTTATGCAATCCTTCAGCAGTGGAGGGCCCTTTGGGGGGCTACCAAGCATAAGGAGCTATTCTAAGACAGTGCTTGGCTGACCATATAAATTAGTGTGCTGCAACCATGTTGCTGTTATCTTTCCCCAACTCATCTGCTGTGGAGATTTCTGGTGAAGAAAATGTGTGACTTCAATGAGTAGGCTTTATTACCAACATATTTCCTATATTCAGTTCTAGCTAGCTAGCTGCTAAACTTACTGAGAAGGAGTAGTTTCCTTTTTCAAATAATCAAAAGCAAGATGCTCAGGCACTGGTATAATTGAGTTAAAACCACAATGGAATTACACTGATCTGAGCTGGTGATTTTTGTGTTGAAAATTTTTAAAGGAACACACACTTTTCCTGAAAAATTTCTGATCTCCAAATGAGGAAGAAATCTTTTCTGCCCTGAAGCAGATATAAGAAATATTTCCATCAGTTCAGATAAGCAGCATGTTGAAAATTATGCTATCCAGGCCTTTGCTTAATGTCATCTTCTGCAGTCACCCTGCATTTCCTCACCTTTTGCTTTCCATTAGATTCTGAAAAGTTAATAACCCTGTCAAGAAAATAATGCAGTTACTCAACAGTGTCTTTTCTGATGCCTTTACCCTGTTTTACTGTTGGAGCAAGTGTACTGTCTATATACGCTGGAGACTTAGATTATTCTTTCTGCTAAAATTGTTGCTTGGCCATGAACTGTGTTATCTGAAAGTAATTGAAGCTTTGGAGAAAGTTGTGGTTGTGAATACAGGAGAATGCTAATGAAATGCAGCTCCTTCTCAATCGGTGAACTCCCAGAAGTTATTCTTGTTGAGGGAAAAGCTCACATTCAGACTAGTTGGGAGTTAAGATTGCTGGAAATTAACCATTAAAAACCATTAATAGTTTATATAAAATGACGTTACCTTAATATTAAGCTAAAGTGCAAATTAAATCAATTTTCAATTATTAAAATATTTGGTTCATGTATACATTTTTCTTTTTTTTTTTGTCCCTACATGAAAATAACAGACAAAATAAAGACTGTTCTTTTCAGTTTAGATCAAAGAACAGAATAAATAGGACCTCTAAGAATTATCAAGGGAATAAATGATTAAAATCTCAATGAATTAGGGCAACAAAATTTCTAATTCTGGTAAAAGTGGAGAGCTAGTCAGTACATTAATTTCTACTGTGTTTTGGCTCATTGGGACAATAAATGAGATTTAATAAGATTTTCATTAGGCTTTGTTTACTGAGATTCAGAGAAGTAAATTTCTTTTCAGGCAGAAAACTGAATCTAGATAAGCAACCAGAAAGGCATTTGGAGGGTCACCTATTGCAAATCTAGCCCAAAGCCTTCAAGGAAAAAATTTGATTATTCAAACAGATCACCTGCTCTGTGACTTGAGTGGGAGCATAGACAAGATGTAACAGAGGTCCATTGCAACTTGAATTACTCTGTGATTGTTTTTTTAATGCTGCTATCAATTGCTTTTTATTCAGATATCAGCACTGAAAATTAGTCTAACCCAGCTATCTGGAACCTTCAATTGTGATGCATTACTGCATCTCATAATATTGAAACTCAAGAGTGTATGTGTGCTTCTAATTTTGTGTGTAAAGACTCAAATTTTCATTGTCAAAAGAATGGAGTGCTGAGGTACCTACTCAATGTTAAGGCTTTAGGACAGGAGGACTTGTAGATAGAATAGTCTCAGACTTGCTGAAGTTGCTTGTCGCATCTCTTTGAATGAAACTCTGTGAAAGACAGTAGCATCTCTAATGCCATTCTTTGCACAAAGTCTTTCTGGGTGGTGTAGCTATGCAAGCAATGTGTGCTGTCATGGCAGCTTCTGGAGTATTGCCAGTTATTGGTAATCCAAAGATTTTAGAGACTAAAGCCTTGGTACAGGAGGATATGGGTCTTGACAAATAGCAAAACACACCTCCTTTTTTTTGGGTGGGTTGTTTTTTTTTTGTGGTGGTGGTTTGTTTTGTTGCTTTTTTTTTTTTTTGACCTGCTCCAATAATTTTAGGCTACAGCCCTAGGATTTGTGTCTAGAAACCTCTCACCCGAGCTATACATAAAAAATTGCCGCTCAGGTGTGGGTAAAACTTAACTATTTATTTACGTTCACTGTGTATTCATATAGTTTGAGCCCAGTGATATTCACCGGTAGAGTTGAGGAAATGAGGCACAGCAGTGATGAATGCCTGAAGACTTGAACTCGTCATCTCTCAGTATAGGACTAAATATGCTATTCCTGCTTTGAGTGGGGAGATCCAGCCAAAGATTAATCTATTGCTTCTATCAAATGTTTTGAAAACCAAAGACAAAATACTATAGATGTGCCTAAGCAGGCATGAAACAGTGTAGTGGGTGTCACTGATACATGATATATAGGTATCCTCACTGTTTTAAGAACAAACTTTTGAAATTAAATACTCTTTTCCACAAGTATTAATTAGAATAGTGTCCCACCCAATTCTCATGCCTGCTCCTAGTGATAGCATAGAGATATCCCCTACAAGCATTGATGACTGTATTTATTCATGTCTCATTTCCATGCGGAAGTGCCTTACCTCCCTTGCATGGCAGGAGCAGTTGCAACTGTGCACTTTTCAATTATTAGAGAGCTGTTGATGTTGGCTAGTTGAAACAAAGATAAGCAGAAATTTTAGTTAAAACATTAACAAGTGTACAAGAATCCATCTTTGTAATGCATTTGCAGAGAAGCACCTACCTGACCTGTGCTATTAAATATTTTCTGGAGTTTGTCTGTGGAATTTATTGTAACTGACAGCCTCTACTGCTCCTACTAAGCTATTGTTTTAAGAGTTCCTTGAAGCTGATATATATATATATGAACAAAATATCTCATCCTAAAAGAGGAAAAGGATTAAGGGTCCAGCTCAAGTGGACACAGAAGAATCACAAATTTGTATTTTGTAATGAGACTGTCCTAACTAACTTTATTGAATACTTTATCAAAAGAAAATATAAACTAGAGCATATCAATATTTGTGGAGTCAAATGCATGAATAGGCACAATATGTTTATAGATGCATATATATGTACATGCAGACATATTTGAAGGACAGCCATAAGTGACTCAAGTTATGAGGTATGAAGTGTGGCTCACCACCACTTTATTTTAGTGTTATGCAGCTGTAATATAGCTTATTTTCATTTAGTCATGCTGATGAAGTGGCTTAGACAGTGTGCTGCATGTTGCAGAGAGAGAAGGCCACAGTGGTAGCAGTGTTCACTTTTGGAGCCTATATATCTTTAGCAGCCCTAGCTTTTCTGTAGGAATTTGGCACTGTGATTCCCATGAGAGCACTCATGGCATTAACAGATACGACAAGTAACAGAACAGCAGATAGTGCTAGGTCGGGGTCACTAATGCTCTGATACTGTAGACCATGGGAGCAGCAGACATTTATTTCCAGTGTGGCTTCTGACAAAAGACAGTTCAGGTGTTAGTGTGTTGATTGCAAAAAGGGGTCTTCACTGCTCTCTGTATCATCAAGTTGTGTCAGGAAGTACTTCTTTGGGTGCTACAGGAGTTTTTCCTTTTAATATCCCCTACCATTTACATATCTGAAAACTCTGGAGCTTAACAGCAATGAATTTTAAACTGCTTAATTTGAATAACTGCAGAAGAGAAACTGCAGTAATAGAGAATGGAATTGCTGCTAGTAAAATGAAAACTGGTTTAACAAAAATACTTGGAGTGGAAAAATAGCTTTGGAGGGAACTATGTTGTTTTGGACTGCCCTCTCTTGCAGGATTTTAACAATTCATTTAGAAATCTTTACTGGTTTAGCAGCCCATGATTGAAAATGCAACTCCATCCTACAATGCCTGCTGTTGACACATAATATCTGCTTCTGTATAATCAGGATTTCTCTGGCTCAGAGGGCAAGTGAGCCTGAGGCATTCACATCTGCTGAAGAGCACTTTAGCTTTTAGAAGTGGAGCAAGGATAACTCCTGGAGAGAAAAAATGAGCACCAGCATCTAGTCCCAGTATGGGAGAAAGAAAACAAGTATGCATGGGAATTAAAACTAAAGAGACTTGTTCCCAGAGGAGAAGCTGTCCCCTCAGGGAATACAGTTGAGTTTCTGGACTGAAGAATTTTCAGTGTTGCTTTTCTAGCCTTTGAATTGTGCTCCATGGAACTGTAATAGGGAAGGCTGAGTTTGGGAATTAAGTGATTGCAAATTGATGATCTGTTGGATTAGACAATGTTTATCATCAAGTATATTCCCGTAGATGTGAGTTCATATTGACTTTGAATCATAATTTAAAAAGTGTTATGAACAGAAAGTGAGACAGCAGGACTTGAACTGTCAGAGTATTAGTTCTTCATTTGATCAAGACTTGCCTGGATGCATTTGTGTGACCTGAGCTAGATTAGATTATAGTATATGTCCCCCAAAGGGGGGGTTAGACTCAAAGATCTCCATGGTCCCCTTCCAACTCCTGACATCCATCTACAGCAAACCTCTCATTTTCTATAAAGTACTACTTAAATTTTGAATGTATCTGCTAAATGTCTCAAAATCAAAACAGAATTTATTTCACCCAGTCTTCACAAGGAAGTCTTTGAAAAAGTATCTGTATTTACAAAAACAGGGTATGAGAGATGACAACTAGCAATTGGGCTTTAAATGTCATGAAGCAAAGTCAGACTTACTGCATGGATAGAGTTTTGCACAGAGCTGCTCATGCCATTGTTAAAATTCTGTAACCCATCCTGGGGCTCCATAACCTGCACCAGTTCCCTAAACTTGTCTGTAAAATGTGTACATTTAAACCCATCTACTCCATGCAGTTCTAGAAGAGCTTTCAGAATTTATATTTGTGAAAGGCCTTTGTATAGAAGTGATTTGCTAAAATGTAATATACAGCAATATTCAACACAGTTGCCAGTAAGACCAACTAAATCCAAACAAAAATGTAGTTGTACTAACTTTTTCTGATTATGCAGACAATGAAGGAGGATAGAAGTGAGGCAGACAAACACTTCTAATATGGAATTGGGTGACCCAAGATGATGGAAAGGTGAAGGAAAGACCATTGCTAATTTAGAAAATACCTTGATGCTATTTCACTGTGCAGTTTTGTAACATCAGAAATATAGTAACTGCAGATGGAGGAAAGAACAATCCTAGTTATAGTTTACTCTGTGACCAAGTTCTTCACTCACATCTGATCTGGTTTCCTTGATCTCACATTCTCATATTTCATACTAAAAAATGAACAATCTGTTTTCACTGTCTCAGATTGCTCTGCTGGAGAGCAGCACTGTGGGGTAGCTTTTTGCCTCACCTGATGCCACTCATTCTTACTATTAACAGTCAGCATAAATGTGGCTTCCAGAAGAAGTGGGACATTGCCTGCCAGCACAAAACTTCATAGTTTTGTACAGCAAAAAGACTAAAAAAAAAAAAAGTGGAGATTAAAAATTGAATTAAAATAGGAAATTTGTTATGCAAAAAGTCGATGTAGTTAAATCAAAACCTGCAAATAGATATATAACCTCTGCTGTCATCTCACAGCAACTTATGGGGGGGAAGCATCTATTGGTTGTTGGCATAGGGTAATGTCTTTGAAAATGTTGCTTTCCATTTCACATAGACACAATATTAAAAGAGGCATTTTTGCCTAAATTAGCTGGCTATTTTTCCTGTGAATTCTGTGATCTACGGAGAGGTGAGCTGCTCAGAGAGGGACTGAGGAAGCACCAAATTTCCGTGCTCAAAGCCACCTTGCAGAGACTCTTCTTTCCTTTTGCTCTAGACAAGACCATAGAGACAAGCCAGCTAATTTACATGACAAAGTGGGTGCAATGAATCCCCTTCTCCCCATTCATGTCTCTCTGTTCATATATTGTCAAAGTTTTTTGAGGGACACCACTAGTGCAGGGTTAACTTGGGGTACCAAAGATGGAGACAATCAATTTAAAGTAATAAAATCTGTGTCTTATTGAGTTACAGCTCATCAACTGATTAGAGGTAACTTGTTAAGCCTCAGTAACTCAATTGCTTCCAGTCATGTGCGTGTATCATCAGTGACAGCTTAATTCCTCTGGAGTTGGCCTCCCTTGGGCGAATGTGGTCACACTGCAAACAGTCAAGCTGCAGGCAGAGGCTGGCTAGTGACACACTTGGGGATTAACAGTGAGTGGCTGGATTTCCCCTTGCTGCTTTGAAAACAAGCATTACTCAACCTATAGCCTGGGTCTGTGACAAACCAGCTATTTCAGCTCTGTTGCAGTATGGCAGACTGTGCAACAGCTGTTAACAAGTCTCCATGTCCAGATAAATGAGATACCAGGCACTTAATCTACCAATGCAGATTGAAAAGCATCTAAATCATTGCTTAACTTGAGTTAGAGGTTGATCTGCAGTTCAGCCAGGAGCAATGTTGGAACTATACCTTATGCTAACACTTATCTGAGAAGCCCTCCTCAGAGAAAGATTAAACTAGTGTCACATACAGACTCTTAACACTCAGAAGAGAGCATTCAGGTTTTTTAAAGCACTTGAATTCACCCCACTGATTCCATTTGCCTTTGTTGCATGTCCCCAGGTAGCTAAGTCTGCAGTGAGGGTTAGCATACCATGAGCTACTTGCCTGCTGTGGGAAAGGTGGGATGTAGCCCCCTTGAAATCTGAAAGGTGACATGCATTTTGCCATGGAACCGTCTCATCCAAATAAGTTAAGGTACTTCAAATAAGCAAAAGTAAATGGAATGTATAATTTAATCAACTTTGTCTTTTTGTAGTTGTTAAATGTATTCTAGTTCCATAGTTATTTACCTGCGATCAAGATCAAAATTTTGGTTACTGTTACAGGGGTATTAGGCTCCATTTCCACATCAAAAGATCTTTTGTTTTTCTTCCTTCATTTCCCCTAGTATTAAATTAACAAAAGACAACACCACCATAATTTAGCACAAGTATTTTAATGAAAAGGAAAGCTAGACAGAGTTAATGTGTTATCTCTGTAGTCTGCAACAATTCCTGGCCCAAGATTATTAAATGAAAACAAGTGAATTTCTGAATTCATGTAAAAAGATGTAGTGCCTTTCTCAAATGCATGTCTTCAAAATGCCCCTTCCCCAGCACACTGAAGGAAGAGTGCATGCATGGATGTTCTCTACATCTTCAGCAAGTTAAATAATGGAGGGAAAATCTTTGAGTGCTTTTTTATATTATTTTTCTGCTAGAAAAATAGAGTAGGAGAGGAGAGAAATTGAAACTTTTGACTGAATCTCTTCCTTAAATTTAGAATATCAAATAAATGAATAGCATATTAAAAAAAGCCAAAATAAAACACCCCAAACAGGGTGTTTTTGATGTAACAGTAGTTATAGAATATTTCAAACAAAACTTTTTTAATCTAAAGAAACACCTAATGTTGGTATTTCCAGTTGTCAGAAGTATTGTAGAAATTTTCAAGTATCAAATACATCAGCCCTTAGAGATTAATAATCTTTTGATCAAGAGAGTAAACATTTTGCAGTCCAATATTTCCAGTCTGAGATTTTTTTCCAGTTTCTTTATGTGAAAATAGTTGAGATGTCAATTTCATCAGTGTGGGTTGAAAAACAAATTATTTCCCACAGGAAGACAATTTAATTTTCCACACTTCACTGACTGCAAAACTATTCAGACCAATATGTATTTTTATAGCAAGCAGGCTTTGAAGTACCTGAATACCCTTATGTCCTATTAAGACTTAGTTTATGTTCCATGTAAGCAAAGATTCTTCACCTTCCATTCTTCCAGAGCCCATGGTTTCAAGGAAAAAAAATCTTCCTCAGATAGTAAACCATCAGAATATTTCAAACCTCAGTATAAGGTCAGATAGATAAAAGGACTACTGCCTGGATTCATTCTTAATTAGTTACAATTATTAATAACCTAAATAAGTCAATAGGTTAAAGGGAAAGTTAGGTTGGTAAAATTAGCTAATGGCAATGATTAGGTTAGCCAAGAATAGTCAAGGCTCCAAAGTACTCCTAAAGAATCACCTTATATACCAAGGTGGTATGTGTGGACATATTTGACTGTCCATATGCATTGATGGACTTTGATATCAAAGTAATATTACTAGGGAAAGAAAGTAACAAGCACTTGTAGTTACTCAGAAACAATACACTGAAGAGAGAAGAAATGCATAAAATTGAATGTGAAGTGTCTCATCAGCGGTTTCAGCTGTCTTTGGTTTTAGTTGTCTTTAAGATGGAAATGGGAAGGTCTAAGTGTACTGGTCTAAAGGAAAACATGGGTATAAGGATGAATTGAAGAGGCTAGGAGAGTCTAATCTGAAGAGATTTATATTGATCATGATAGAGTTATAAAAAATTAATTACATAGAAGGCCAAACAAAGGTGTCTGTTTACTGTGAGTTCAATAATATTGGATGCAGTAAATGAACAACAGGGAAAAGAAATACATTTTAATGCAGCATTTAATTAAATTGACCCAGGGAAATTTTAATGTCTCTGAAAGCTTGGCAAGATTTTTAGAAAGATTGTGTTTGTCTGAATTACATAGAGCATCCATACCTATGTTTTGGAAGTTGCTTGATTACAGACAACACATTACTGCCAAACAAGGTATATGACGGGAAGCCTGAGTCTTGATCCCATTATCAATAAAGTATGTGTAGAGCTTTTAGGATGGAAAGAATGTCAAGCCCTTGACTTGCTATGACCCCCACTATTATAAATGTCAAGAGTATATTGTTACTGGTTTTGAATGGTAACAGAATAAATTCCAATAACTTTTTGGAAATCCCTTCTTTAATTCTCACTCAGACATTCAGTGGCAACCAAGGTGGCAGACAAACTAATGATCTTTTCTATCATGCACCAAAGGCCACCTAATACTTCCCATCTTTATTCCTTCAATATAATCCACCTCAGAAGCATAAGGACTTTGTAGTCCTATCATAACACAGACAAGAAAGAAAACAGAATTGTATTAATGGTTTGTCCGTTTGTTATTGCCAATTCTCCAGCACATCTCCTACTGTGACATACTGTTGGAAGATAAGGCACCATAACAAACCAGAAATCACAAAAAAATACTAGGTTTCCACTGGAGATAAAATAATTTTAACAGTCCTTATCAAGTACTGTTTTATACAATATTTAGAATGATAATACCCAAAGCAGCAGAAGTTAAGCAGTACAATGGTCAACAATCCTGTTTTGCAATATGCTCTATTTTTATCTTGCACAGATTCAAAAGGCCCCAGTCAAAAAATTGAAGAAAATCTCTCTGATTTTAGTAAGCTTGGATTTGGCAAAAGAAATTTATTACATGACCTTTTTATTTTTATCAGCAATACAGTTTTCTATGTTCCTTATCAATCCCCAGTGACAGTAATTTGCATGTTTAGGTACTTATACTTTCTAAATAGTTGAGAAAACTAGGGAGAAATGCCTGCAGAACATATACTAGTTTGCAGAACATCTACCTATGGAAAGTTTTGCTCCAGTGGGTTAACCCTGCTAATATATGTCCAGTGGTGCGTGTAGTATGGTCCCATATTAAATTTGCATAAAACAAAGAGTTAATGAAACATGAAATTTATCTTATCTTTTACATAGTTCTGTTTTCTTGGAAGTTTTTACAACCTGGCCTCAGGAAAGGAAATGCTCTCCTAAAGTTCTTTGATGTTCGTCAATTCTTTATTCTTATGCTTGTTTTTATTTAATTTCTCGTTCTTAGCTTCTTTAAGTCCAGCCTTTGGGCATAAGTAATTTTTTTTATATAGTAAATAAATTTAGACTGGGATAAATTCCTTAAATGAAAATGGGAAGGAAGGGTGCTTTTATATCATGTGATATACTTCTGACAAAGTATAATTAAAATATTTTCATGCTGGCTTGCTGCTCTGCCTGCCTTTCATGAATGATGAAGTCTATCAAGCTATTTTTTGTCTACACATTGTGTGAGGAAGGATTAAGTCACTGAAGTATTCAATATCAGTAAATGATCTGGAACTCCATAAAAAACATCAATTATTATGCAGTTAAGGATGTCTTAGTGCTCTCTCAGGAAGCTGGAGTTTTATCTTCGTTCTTCTGGTGATGAAGTGTGGGAATGACTGTCTCCAGAAACAGAGCATGTACAACTAAAATGAATGCTGTGGGACAGTGCAGAATAGATTGGATTTCCTAAATTATTTATTTGGATATACTGAAGAAAAATGGAAACCAAGTCAGTGCAGAAAAAGGTGCCCTACTTGTATCTCAGGATGGGCTTCTCTGACTAAATCCCTCCATTTCAGCTTGATACAACAGTGGAACTGTGTCCTGGGGACACAATCTGAGATTTTTTTTTTTTGAGAGCAACCAAAACAATTGTGATTAATTTGAATGTAGTGATGTCTGAGTGGTAGGTAGGCTGGCTACATCTGACTAGGGAGGGAATGGTGCCTTGCTTAAGCCATATTGTCACTTTTTTTTTTAATCTGATAGGACTGATAGCTCCAATTTTGCACTGCCTGTTTACAGTCAAAGGGGATCTGCAACAAGCAGGCAGATCTATCACTGACTACTTTTTAGCCTCTGATGCTACAGCATCATGACTCTCAGACCTGGTAGTCCAGGAATGGCACTTTGTACACAACTTGGGAGAAACTACAGGCTTTGCTTTTAAGGCTTTTCACCATTTCCAAAGTCTTTTTCCTAAGTATAAAAAGACTTTGAACCAAAGCAAATAATATATTTGTATTTGGTGGGAGTTGCTGCTAAGCCTCAATGTAATTATAACATAGAAAATAATAATACTAGTTTAATTTACACAACAAAACGGAGGATATCTTAAATGTAATTCTAATTTAAAACATTATTCAGTTAATGTATGATTCATATTGTTCAAGTTGCCAAATTTTACCTCAAATTATAGATTGGGCACATCCTTTCACCATTATTAATTACAATTATGTCAGTGTAAGTACCATCAGCTACAGAAGCCAATATGTTATCCCCTCTGAGCCTTCCTGCCTCATTCTCAGAATATGACTAAGCTATAGTCCCTAGAGCACATAGAAGTGCAGAGGAGGAGTAAATATTTTTCAAGAAAACAGTGTCTTTGGAAAATCTAATGGCCTAACAAAGGCTAAAAGGTATGAATGGTCAAGGGGGATCTCAGCACACCCCGTGCTAGCCAAACACTGCTGAACCATAGGAGCATAGACTTGCTCAGAGGGTTTCTAACCGTCTGATAGTTTGGGAGTACTTCAAATAATCTTATTGGAGATATCACAATTGCCTACATAAATACCATGATGAATAGCTGTTACTAGAGAAAAGTAAAAATGTAAGTCAGACTGTTTAGAAATTGTCCTAACCAAAAATGCAGCCATAAGTGGGTTAGAAGCCTAGCAAGCCATCTTGCAATTGCCCGTTGTGAACATTTTACATATGCTTGTTATGAGCACATATGTTCAGTCCTTTTCAAATGCTGCTGAACCCTTGATTACAAACTTTTCTTGCATCACTGAGCTCTGCAGCTACATGTGCAGTACTTGAAAATCCATCTCCTTGTATATATGGAGTTTAAAATTTCACTAATATCCCCTAATTTCTGAAGGGATGGGGCAAAATAAGTGTCCAGTTTAACCTGTGTCTGACATAGCTTGCCTTTCCTGTGATCACTGCATTCCCTCCCACTTTATTCAAGGTTGATAGCATCATTCTCCAATGTCTTGGTAGGTCAACTAAATAAACCTTAGTAGAGGCAGACAAGGTGAAAGACATTTCTGTCTGAAATGTTCAGAGAGAAGAATCTTGGTGAAACCATTATAGAGCTTGGAACCTGTTGCTTAGAGTACTGTACTTTGTGGTAAATGCTGGAATGAAGCTTTTCATTCCCTTGTAGCTATATTGCTAACTTATTTACTTGTTGCACAACAGGGAGCATTAAGCTAACTTTTGAGGTAATTAAAGCCATCATTGAACCTGGATATGAAAAAAGTAATATAAGCTGTATTTGGATCTTTTCTAGCAGAGATTATTTTCATGACTCAACAGAAACACACAGAGCAGAAAAGCTGCTATAGTAAGAGTAAAATGTTTCTGCCTGCTCTAGTGCCAGGATTAGAAGATGTAAATATTGTGAAACTGTAGGAGTATCTGCTTCAGTATTTAAGATTATCTAGACAGTTTGATTTGGATTTCTAAAATACATTAACCAGAAAGCTTTATTGACTTTCTAGAACTGGGCATGGCTTAGTTTCATTAAGTGCTGAAAATCAAGGCACTCTTCATGCTGAAAGATTAAAGAGGGCGGAGCCACTTTAATGCTTACTGAAATAGATACAGAACTGCTATCATGGCTGCCATCTCTGCATTCATGGACTTTTTACCTCAGTTTAACACAAGGTAAGAAACTGAGCAATTGCTTTCATAGAAATTTCCATTATCTTCTACAACAATATGCTTGAATTTCATTTTGTTGTTCCTTGTGCCCTCACAAAACAGAAATATACCCTTTTCCCTCCCTAGTGAGTGTAACCACACTAATGGAGTACCCACAGATTTACACTGTTCAATTTACAGATAGGTAAACTCAATTTTCCTGTATCTGTCCTCACCTATGTTACCACTACACACTGCTTAGACTATACCAAAGCTTTTATTTCCCACCCTGATACCTGATTTGCTCTGGTATCTCAAATTACGCATAGCTGCCTGACATGCCAAGGTAATGCATTTGAAGAATGTCCAGTTGCAGCCATCTACTCCATAGAAAAAAAATGTTGCAGCCATCTACTCTATAGAAACAAATTTTATGCCACAGTTTATTTGCTGTGAGGTGACCACTGCTGCATGTCTCCACTTCCAAGAGGACATGAGTGCATGAAGATTTGACTTGTAACCCAGCACAAGATGAATGGGCAGCATTAGGAAAATGACACTTGCAGCTGATCATAATAAAAATCATGTCACAAGCGAGGCTGGCTGGTCAGCTTTATTGCCATTCAGTCTATTCCACTCATTTCAAGGTATTTACAACATACTTGACTGACTTTCATTTTTCTCCAAATCAGGTTGCACAATAAGTTGTAGAGGGAAAATGAGACAGATGAGAGATTGAGACACTCCTAAAGATTAACCTGTATAACAGACTAAATGGCACAGTTCAATCTTTGTCATGATGGGGTGTCATGCCCCACATCCCCAGGCATCCAGTAACTGAGGTGCTTGGGTTAGAGGCCTAAGAGAAAGGCTTCAGAAGGATCTTTCAGATCTTTGAACAGTTAAATCACTGTGAAATAATTTATTAATTTCAGAGCTGAATACAAGGCTGCTAGCTTATTAAACATCAGCTGCTATGACTATAAAAATTCCTCCATCCTTTTTTTTTTTTCTCTCCAGTAACTAACCAGTAAACCAATAACCATGACTAGCAGACAGGTATTGAACTGCATACTGGCTCATCAAAGCCCCTGTATCTCTGTCATGATACTATTCTACTGGCATGGTTCTTTTATTCCTATACATGGACAAGGACTCTTGTCTCTTTTTTTTCCCCTCTTTGACTACCACATTTTGTCGTTCTATTTCTTTACTTTCTACAACTCATCTGCATAATTCTGGAGTGGAGAATCCTGAGTAGAGTCTTGAAATTTTAGAAAAGGGAACTGATTATTTCTACCCTGTACAAGGCTGAAAATGTCAGTAAAATTGTTATCACCATTATAGTCAATGCAAAAAAGTGGCTATGGTAGAAATGGCTCCCCAGGGAGATTGTTGAGGCCCCATCCCTGGAGATATTCAAGGGGAGGTTGGACAAGGCTCTGAACAGTCTGGTCTAGTTGAGGGTATCCCTGCTCACTGCAGGGAGGCTGGACTAGATGACCTTTGGAGGTCCCTTCCAGCCCTAGTCATTCTGTGATTCTATGACTTTAAAACATGAAGGTAACAATCTCAGTCCTGTTTGCTAACAGAGGTGAAATCTCCTCTAAGATGGCATACACCAAACAAGTTACTTGCAATGTTCTGCTCTCTACATTCCTCTCTATTTCTAAATAGATTTTTAAAGGATTTTTAATTGAACTTTTTCAGATTTTGTATACAGCTCTGATAAAAAAATCAAGTGAATAGAACTAGGTGAACTGGTCAGGTCAGAATTCAGAAGTCTAAGATATTTGTCAATTGCTCTTCAAAGGTCAAACCTCTTTCTAGACATTATTCTGTTATCAATCTGTTTACAATTTTATCCTGGAAATCTCATAAGCTAATGCATGCAGTAGTAATGAACATGGGTTATCACTCATTGGATTTTTCCAAAGAAAGGCATTACTCCATTGCTAAAAAATAAGACTTCTGTTTGTCAGCATGTGATGAATCCAGCACATTGCAATTTCCTGGGACAATCCATCATAGATTCTTTCCTATTAACCCTGAAGTCTACCACACTGAAAAAATTTGGACTGCAATGACTCAATCTCTGTTGTGGTGTCCTCTGTCCCTTGGAAATGCTCTAAACAGAATTACCCCACTTGTGGGCAGTGTATTGTTATCAGCATTGCAAAGAAAAACTTTCACTGGGGACTCAGGGTTGCATCTTTTTCCTTTTCCTCACTGGGTTTCTGATGCAGTTACTGTTCCTTCTGAACAGTAACTGCTGATACAATAACCAAAACAGGGCAATCTGTGCAACAGTCACATGAGGCTGGTAAAGAAGTACCTGGAGGAAGATAGTTCAGCTGCCTCTTTTCAGGCAAATCTTTGTTCACATTCTTGGGTTGTCTACTGTCAAGAAGGAATATGACTACTAAATAACAGCTATTCAGTACAGAATTTTGGCCACTCAAATACAAAGGGGTTTAGAAAACCAGAGGAGTGTTTATTTGTGAAATGGAAGAACTAGTGATACTATTAACTGGAATATTCTTTGCAGAAACCTGCTCAGGTTCCTATTGAATATTAGCAAATATGCCAGGAAATAAATAACACATTAAAAAAGAGACCCATACTTTTACTTCCTTTACAGGATTCCTTTACCTACAATAATGTACAGTTTCTTGCAAGGAATGTGATAACTAACTTGCTTTAAAGCTGTGATCATCTCCATTTAAGATATACTTTCAAGTAGCATTTAAAGTATTTATGATGTTGTTAAGGAATTAAAGATATTTTAGACTATGAGTTTAGCAGATTTTCTGAGCAACAGTCAAATATTTTTAGATTATGTAGCACAGTGCTGATCATCTGGAAAAATTCTTGAGATTCTGAAAATACATCAAATAAGTGAATAATCATAGAAAGAATAGGATCTGTATAATAGGCTGTTCAGGGTAAAGAGCACTTCAATAAGGCAACCTGATTCAAATCTTTCTGATATGTCAGGTACCAAAGAACATGAATATTAGACAAATTGTTTAGGAATCTCAGCTGGTAGACTCACAGTGGCATGGCAGACTGATGAGAAACAGCAGAAGAGGAAGGTGTGGTAAGCCCCTGCTCACACAAGCTGTTTTCTACTAGGCATCTGTCAATTGATTAACAACAAGGGATTGCAGGTGATAGATTCAGATGTCTGGTGCCTCAGTTTAATTCTTTCAGTAATAGGTGGATAGAGTGCTTTTTGGAAAGTTTGTACAAATGTTTGCAGTCAAATCTAGGGGACTTGCTCTGGAACCAAAGAATACTAACCATTTGAAGAGAGATTTCTTAAACACCTAAGCACCAACAGGAAAAGCAACCACCAAAATGTGTTTCAATAGTTTCTTTCAGAAGAAAATTTTTTTCTGAGTAGTAAAATGACCATTAAAAAAAATGCTACTTTGAAAGCAGCCCTGTGGAGTCATTGAAACCTAAATAACTTTTCTTTTGTAATCTCCAAGGAGGATGGCAAATGACAGAAGAGACACAGTGCACAGTTTAGTGGATAGAAACAATGGAACACACTGCAATGTGCATCAAATAATCTTTAGGGAAGCAAATATGTTTGACATACTTTCAGAAGTTATATTTCAAATGGCATCAGAGGACTAGTTATGGAAATAGGTGAATTAATGAGTAAGAATGTATAGACATCCAGGGGAGTTTTTCTGTAACTGCATTCACTGATCTTTCAAAGCAAAAGACTGGTGATTATGATGACACAGTCTAACAGGTATTCATGCTAAAATGTACCAAACCAATACTGTCAAAACATAATTGAGAAAAGTTGAAATCTTTAAGATGTTTCTGATCTTTGCCTTCTGTGTTGTGCATTATGATTTCTAATATCTTTTCTAAAGGATGGCAAATGTGATGAAAATTTAGCTTTTGCAAGCATCATGCTAGATATAGAGCTAGGGTTTTGTTGTGAATACCAGATGCTCTTTCAACACCAGTACTTGAGTTTTCATCTCCTAGGGTTAGTCTGGTCCTCAGCATAAACCTATAGGAACCCTGCATAAAACAGTATCCCTGTATATGTCTGACTAAAATGTCAGGACATATGTAGACAATACAATATTGATAATAATAACAGAAGGTAAGTGGGGGTTTTTTGGGGTTTTTTTTAGTTTGTTTTTAAGGGAGTTGATTAAGAATTTATTAATTTGTGCAACTTTATCTGCCACCCTCCCTATAATCAGAAATAACAGCATACCCTGCCTGCTATACAAGCTATCTGAGAACCAATAACACTGTTTAAAAACTTAGTTTCTAGGTGTGTCTTATGCTGAATTTTCTTTCCTACTTCCTTTTCTCTCTTTATCTCAAAGTCTTCTTCTAGCTTTCTACTATGGTTTACTGTAGTTTTACTTGTCTTCCTTGTTTTTTTTTCTTTATTCCTTTGTCTCTTTTCCTTTTCTACTGTCTAGCATATTCTATATTGCTTCTTTCTTCATCCTAAAATTACTGCTCTTTACCATACCTGTGCTTTCCTCCCTTGTGGACAATTCAAACTCCTTGCTGCAGTTTCACATCTGGCAATAAATCATTCCAAATTCTCTCTGCCCTATGGAAGCAAAATTATTCCTCATATTCCTTCCATCATGTTACTGGCTCCATCTTTCATGCTACCCTTCTATCACCAGCTGCTGTTTGACAAATGCACTATCCATAGCAGCAGAAGACTTAACTTTGTCAGGTGGGCAATGCAGGAATACATTACCAATGTGCAAGAGTACACGAGACCACAACCAAATATGATTTATGAGAAAATAATTCAGTGATAAAAGTACATAGGTAAACCAGGAAAGATGAGCACATAATGCTGAAGGAAGGAATCACCAATGCAAATTGTAGTAAGCCACTTTTCCCACAGTAGGTACCATGTGAGAGTTTTGTCAAAATAAATGAGATCTGGAAAATTCAAGACCCTGCAGCAAATAGCAACAGTGATTTTTACAGATGCTAAGACTGTAAATCCCCTTTGGTACAGGGGACTGTATGACATGATTCACTTACATTGTTGCTGATGAAAGATCCCACCTTTCAGGGTTGCTTTCCAACTTTGGAATGAAGCAGCTTTTCTGGGACCAGTGATCTGTACCTTTCTTTAGGACTGGAATAGTGGGAAGTCTTAATGGTAACATTCAAATAGGCAACATTTGTAAAATATCCACCCATTGCCTCAGTACTCTTATTTTTTTGTCTTCTTTGTGAACACATTGGGCAATTTCAAAACTCTTTATTGAAGTATAAAAACAATCTCAAAGCACATTAGCAATTTTGACAAGGGCTGAAAGTGAAAGGCTTTAAGAAACAATTACCTGTGAATACATAATAACAGAAAAAAATATTTAAATCTTTGTTTTCTTTCAAGCTATATTATGGAACACATATGAAAACTGTATTAGGCCTGTGATGAAGTAATGAGGTGAAATATCCTCTGAATGAGTCATGAGTTTACTTCCTAAAACAACACCTGAGACATGCTGTCATCAGAGAGAAAAATCTTCTCTGGGTTTGCAAGCATTTGTCATTACACTAAGATTCAAATATCTCCCCAAAATGAAACCTTGATAACTAGCTAGATGGCTTCTGCAAAAGCCACAAGTAATCTTTTCTCAGTATTCAGAAAAAAACTGAAGGTGCTAGATCCAGTTTAAAGATTAATTAAAACACTAAAAATAAACTAACACATTTATATGATAGAAGTCCTCACAATACAATTGGATAAAAGATTATATTTTATAAAAATATATTAAAACCTTTTAGAAAATGATATAAAAACCTTTCTGATATTCCCCAGTACTTTTTGACTGAATTAAAATATCCCAGAACGCTTCCATCTTGTGCTTTTGCAAATAATACTTATGCAGATCCAGTGGAACAGACAGTATTCCAGGTGTGATCTCACCAGGGTAGAGTAGAGGGGGAGGAGGAGGACTACCCTACACCTGCTGGACACAGTTTTCTTAATGCACCCCAGGATGCCATCGACCTCTTTCTCCTGAGACTTTTAAAACCCATCTGGATGTGTTCCTGTATGACATGCCCTGGGTGATCCTGCTTTTGGCAGGGGAGTTGGACTCAATGATCTCTAGAGGTCTCTTCCAACCCCTAACATTCTATGGTTCTATAAGTTAACCCTAAGGGAGGAAAAGGGCACCATCCCCCTGTGACCCTCTCTGCAGGAAGCTGAATTTCCCTTGCAGTGAGTGATTCACTGGGAATTAAATTGCTGCAGTTACAAAACTGCATATTGGCTGAGGATACAGGAGTGTTAAAGAAGCTACAGTGAATGTCAGCAACTTTACAGTCCATTTATCAAAGTGCCAATGGCTCCCATTTCAAGGCAAGTGAGGCAATAATATAAAAGGATTGAAAAGATTATCTGTTTCCAGTGTTGGTTAATATATACAGAGTGGTGGCTGTTGGGGGTGGTGGGGTTCTTGTGCTTGCTGTTTTCAGGGAAAATAATGCAAACCTGTCAGGCTCTTGCCAGTTCTTGTTATTACAGCTGGCTTAACACTTGCTTATTTACTGTTTCACTGAATGTAGCAATATGGGCTTGCTCACCTTCAGCATATAAAGATGAAAGAGAAGGGGAATGATAAGCATGAATCAGCTATTATTTAGCAGTCTTACTTGGGCCAGTTCTGCCAGGCTCACACCACATTCATGGTAACATTTCAAGGCTTTGATCCAGGTTTTAGCTCTGCTCCACTGCATTAAATGAATCCTCTTATCTTCCCTTACTCCTTTCTCAGATCCTGCTTTTTTTCTTTATCTTTGAGCATTGTTCTAGTCCTTCCTTAGCAAAAGCTCTCTGTGTGTACACAGAAATGCCTGTCAGCACTGATGTGTCCTAAAATCCCACCACTTCCCAGCAAGCACAGGCTCAGTGTAACAAGTGCAAAGCAATAAACTAAAAAGAAACTCAGTCTTTACCCATTTCACTGGATGTCCTGCCTGAAAACAAGCAAGTGAAAAGGTGAACAAAGCTCCATCTTCCTTCTGTTCCTTGAACTGTGGCATGCTGTGTACTTCTATACTAGCTCTAGTGTCTTGAAGACCTAATGTGCTCAAATATGAGTGACGACTCATGCCCTGTAGTTCTTTCATCTCTGAGTTGCAAGGTAAAGTGGGAGTAGGGGAAAGATATTAAGTGGACAGACAGAAGACTAAAATGGAGAAAGAAATTGCCAGAGCCAATAGTATTTGGGTGCCTGAGGTGCCTTTGAGATCAGGACTGATGTGCTGTAACCAGACTTTTCACAGGCAGACACTAATTCCAGACAGGTTCAATATGAGTAATATTTTTTTCAGCAAAACTCTTGCTCCTTTAAAGCTATGTGTCACCATGTTCAATGTCATCATCACTTCTAGTGTAATAGTTGTACCCTGACACATCGTCCCAGTTCTTTCATAATCAAGTATTTTGCAAAGTATTTTTCTGATATTATTAGGACAGCCAAAAAATGAGAATGTTAATCTGCCTGGGTTGTAATTAGAGCTGGACTAATTATGGAGGTAACTGTTCACTGAACATCAGTATAAATTTTGAACTATTCTTCAAATTGAGTGAATTTGTATACTCTCATCCTCTTCAATGATGGATGAAAACCAGGACCACCATATTAACAGCTCAAATGATAATACAATGATCCTGGCTGCTTTCCTGCAAGCCTTTCTGGTTGAACTGTATGTGGTTAATCTTGATGCTTCTGTGTTGAACCTTTACACTGGAAAATGAATCTAGCCAAATCATCACTTCAGACTGCATTCATGTGAAGGCTGTTATACTCAGAGAGGAAACAGCTGCTCCTCAAGGCCTTCATGCTTGGGACCAGTGATGGGCAGCTGTTTTTTGCTGGTAAAAGCAATTTCAAGGATAGGGAAAGATACATGTCATGTGATAAAGATAGAAAGGCTTACCTCTGTGTAATTCTGTTCACTAGTATTCTTTGAGCCTGCTAGAGACTGCTAAAACAGTAATTTCTCTAGTTTATGCATAAGCTAGCACTTTTTTTGAAAGACAGTACAGAAAATAGGATTTACTCTTTTGCTTTGTTACAATGTGTATATGAACTTGTGGTAGGGCAAGAAAAAAAGTAAGGGTTAAGGGCAAACATGGAGCATGATTCTCCTGCACTTAAAGGCCTTTTTCTTTGATATGAGCTGAGGTATGTACCTGAGCAGTCACTCAGGTACATACTTGATTTGAGTTTCACCTGCTGGTTTAATTTCACCAATTTATATCATAGACAAAGCTCTGGATGTGATCTGCTCTCTACAGGCCCTTCTATCTCCATCTTTGGGGTCCCCTTCTTTCAGACTGGGTACAAAAGGGACATGATGGTGAACAACAGGTCACAGTTGTGGAAATCAGGGTGATGATGCATTTCTGTTTCTCTAGGGTAAACACTTATCTTCAGCCCCTGGGAAGCAGAAGACATCCCACACTGTAGGCTATAGGCTGGTGACTCCCCCTGGGCAAACCCTGGGGCAGTTATTTCTAGTGCAGACCAGCTGCAGGAGTCTTAGTTTTTGTGTCACCTCCAATTAAGAAACCAAAGATGTGTATTATGCTGATTTTGTTTTCTCTCAGTGTGCTTTTGCCAGACTCATAGACTGCTTTCTATGTAATCATGTGGGTTGCTTTCATAAAATCTGACCCCATATTAAACAAAGGTATAAGTGTTCCTGCTTCCCTGGTCCATAGGATCTGCCAACTTCATGGCACGTTCCAGAATGCTAGGGGTTGGAAGGGACCTCTGAAGATTGAGTCCAACTCCCCTGCCAGAGCAGGACAAAACTAGAGCAAATCACTCAGAAATACGTCCAGACGCGTCTTGAAAGTCTCCAGAGAAAGAGACTTCCCAACCTTTCCCTGGAGTCTGTTCCAGTGCTCTGTCACCCTTACATTAAAGAAGTTCTACCTCATGTTGAGGTGGAGCTTCCTGTACTCCAGCTTGAATCCATTTCTTCTCATCCTGACACAAGGCACAAGTGAAGAGACATTGTCTTTGCCTTCTTGATGCCCAGCCCTTATGTATTTATAGACATTAATTAGATCCCCTCTCAATCTTCTCCTCTCCTGACTACAAAGACCCAAGTCTCTCAGCCATTACTTGTAAAGCAGGTGCTTGAGCCCCTTAATCATCCTTGTAGCCCTCTGTTGGACTCTTTCAAGTAGATCTCTGTCACTCTTGACCTGGATGCAGTACTCCAGGTGAGGTCTCACTAGAGCAGAGTATAGGGGGAGGAGAACCTCCCTTGATGTGATGGGCACACTTTTTTAATGCACCCCAGGATACTATTGGCCTTCTTGGCCACAAGGGCACATTGTTGTCCCTTTGATAGCTTGCTGTCTATCAGGACTTCAAGGTCCTTTTCCATGGAGCTACACTGTAAGATAACTACAGAAGCACAGAATAGGACCCTGCTCCAAATTCCTGCTCGAAGCAGGGTGAGTTTTGAATTCAGACCAGGTTGCTCAGTTTTATCTATTGTTTCTTGAAAAAAAATGACGGATCCTGTTAATGATCTCCAGGTAACCTCATCTATTGCTGTGCTGTCCTCATGGTGAAAGATTTTTTTTTCCTTAAATCCCATCAAAACCTTATGTCTGTTTTCTTTCATCCTCCCACCATACATCACTGTGAGACTGGCTCCATCTCAGTAGTTGCACTGCAGGCAGGATGTTATCAGGTAACCCCAAACCTCCTTCAGACTAAAAAAGCCCCTTTTCTCACAAGGCCATGTACTTCAGGCTATAAAATACTATATTCTCTATCACAGATCTTGGAACTTTGGATTTATCTTGATCTACTTTCCAATATGCAGCAGTCATTGGACATAAGCATTTTTTTAATTGAAATTTGTTGCTAGATTACAGATACTTCTGATCTGTGTGGACACAGCCATCCCTGGACATACCTTCTGTCTCATGGCTGGTGTGAAATAAGGAGATACCCAATGCCACTGCACATTGGATGACAGCCACTGCCACCACATTGGTTACACCTCGGAGAATCAGGGCAGAAAGCAATGTGAGTTGAAGTAAACATCACATTTCTCCCAGTGCTGTTTCTTACCCTCAGTCTTGCATATAGTGCCCAGGTGTCTCTGGGAATACCGCATCAATTTTGCCACTAGGTGTGGATTCAGTAACTGAACTGAAAGAACCAATCTTCCAGCCAACAGATCTCATAGAAATTTCCTGTAGTCTCCATTGATTTTTTTGAAGAGGGAAACATATATATATATATATAGCATTGCCTTTTGCCTTCCTTTTACATAAAGAGGACTTTAATTAGTGCCCTTTGTGTTAAACCATTAGATGTGGCCACCTGTGGTATCTTGAAGTTATTCACATTTTTAAGTGTTTTTAAATGTTGGGTCTAAACCACCCAGAGATTTTCCAGTGGGAGGGAAATACTCAGTCGCCTGGAAGCTTTTCCATTACCTTACACTGCAGGAGTGGCATAAAGGAGCTAAAGAAAAAGTCTGAATCTAGTACTAATGTTTCTACTTCAGGGAACACAGGTTTTTTTAAGATGTGAGGGTGAATGTGTGGGTGTTCAATTTTGTTTTGCTGTTAATTATTTATTCTTTTGTCTTATTCAGTTAGTAAAAGACCTGAGTAAAAATGGTGATGAGTTAGATATAGATATATTTTTTTTTAATTCAGAGAAACATTGCCCATAGCAGTCATATAATTCCTTTCATCTGTTTGTAGCATGATGGCCTCGTTCAACAGGATCTTCCCCATCCCATCCCAGTAGCTCTTCTCCCTGCAGCTATTTTACAGTTTAAATTTCATTTATAAAGGAATGTCTGATAGCCACATCTCCTCCACAGAATAGATAATTGGCAAAGATGGGATTTTATTCCTCAGTTGTTCTGCTGCTTATTGTTTCTGTTCTTAATACTATTACTATGCTCTTTGTTGTGATACTTTTGCCAGCCTCTGTCACATACAAAGTGCTTTTATCAGTTAAGGCTTTCATGTTACTTTATGAACTTAAAATGGTTATATACATAGAGATCTATTTGACCATAAACAGAATGTGTTGAACAAAATGCAGCAGTTGCTTAAAGTGGGGAAGCACTGTCCAGTAAACACATGGACAAAAGTCTGTGAAGTGGACTGTGACTACAGCTCTGGGATACTCATTAGACTCAAGCCTAATGGCTCCAACCCTAAACCTAATTTTATACTTTGCAGATTTTTTTTAATAAATTCTGTGTGCAAACTGCCTGGCAACAGTCATAGCTCCAGGTAGTTTTGCAGGGCTCTGTGCTAAGGGGAAAGAAGGGTTGTCCTTCAGAAGGAGGAGATGCTTCATTGATCACAAAGGGTTACTGAAGACAGAATTTTCTCTTAAGTGATGAATAGTAAGTGTGATTCCAAGACAGCTTACAGCAGCGAACAGAAGAATATAATTCCGATGTCTATTCCCCAGACAACAATCCTACTTTTCTATTGTTTGTGGTTTTGTTGGTTTTTTGGTTTTGTTTTTTGGATTTTTTTCAGGAAAGTCCTGAACCTACCAAAAGCAACAAAGTTTTGCCATAGGCATGCACAGGGCTTCTGACCTATTGATTTTTTTATTTTTTTTTTTTTAAGAGAAATTTACCACAGACTTTCAGACTCTGAAACTGGAATTTGGATGAGTAATGTGGCCTATACAAGAGACCCCTGCTCTCAGTGCTCCTCAAGCCAGGCTTCCATTGGCAGTGCTGATGTGTGGAAATTCACAACTCACTTCATGAAAATTCTGTAATATCCTCCCAGTGGCTGCTGTTATCATAAGCAGCCTGATATTTAATTCATTCTTAAGAATATAAACCTGCACAAGAGTAGCATGTTTGCAGAGAAGATGAAGTTAATCTAATGCAAAACAAATATTCTCTGTGCCTTTTTGTCATTACTAGATAGCTTTGTTGGTTACAGAGGGAGCTTAGATTAATTCTGTGACTCCTAAAACTAAATATAGAGGAAGAAATGTTGAAGACAGTGTATTCAATAAGTGTTCACTTTCTGACAGAAACACCAGTTAATGTTGATTAGCCAATATGATTTCAATAGGAAGGAAACTGAGTAGAATTAGCATGATGTAAACTGAGCCAAGTAGGATCAGGTATACAATGCACAAAAGAACCTTCCTGCTGTGTGAAAGAGCAGATGCCAGAGATACCAGATGCTGGGATGCATTTGCTTTTTGTTCACTGTCTTTTGGAGCTATCTTCTGAATACTCTCAACTTCTCAGGAGAGGGGTTTTCTGCTGCTCAGCCATGCTGGTTGGGTTATACTGAAAATTCATCACAGATACCTGTTTAAAATTGCCTCTTCAGTAAATATGTTTGCCCCAGTGAAAATATGTGGAGAGTAACTGTTGCCCAATGCTAGTAATAACATTGTACAAATAACAAAGTCTAATCTGACAGAAGTCTTCAATAAACAAGTAATGGATGCTTTTAAGAACTATAATTAAACTTACTTGGAGGGAAGTTTAATTGATTTGCAGTTCCTTTGGAGACCAAAAATCTCTCCATACACCTTTGCCCTGATTTTATGGCTCATCTGTAACAAAAACAATTATTCACTGACTGATATCTTAGTTGCATGTATTGGTTCTGACTGAACTGATTTTTCCCCAAAAGAGCCCTCCCAGTTTGCACTGAGAGCTGGGAATGTGCTGATAACACACCCATGTTGTGGCTGCTGCTGGGCAGGGCTGGGCAGCACCCAAGGTTGTTTTTCAACATTTGCCTTGCAGTGGGATGGGGTGAACAAGATCCTAGGAGGGGACACAACTGGGACAGCTGACCCAAACTGACCAAAGGGATATTCCATACCATGTGACATCAGCTCAACTATAAAAGCTAGGAAAGGGTGGGGGGGAGCATTGGCTTGTCCTCCATAGCAACCCCTACACATTTGGAGCCCTGCTTCCTGAAAAGAGCCAGACATGGCCTGCTGATGGGAAGTAGAGAATAAACCTTTATTTTCTTTCACTATATTGCTTTGCTTCTTCATTAAACTGCTTTGGTCTGAATTCATTAATTTAATTTTTCTTCCCCCTGGTCCAGCTGAAAGGAGAGGAGAGGAAGTGATAGAATGGCTTGCTGGGCACCTGGTGTCCAAATTCAAACCATATTATGACATGAGGTTTCAGACAGGGTAGAGACCTTGCTGTGCTGGGTTCTGTCCACCTGCTACAGAAATGATCCCACCTGTACCTCAACCACAAATTCATTGAAATTGTATAGTGGCCAACCATAACATGCTTAGTTCAATTTAAGGTAACAAGAGCTAACAGTTCCTGAAGAAAGCCATTAGCCAGCAGTTGCCCTTTATCCACAAAGATAACAACATGTTAAAGCCAACAGGGATGAGACAAAAATCCTTAAAGCTCAATGAATAGGGCATAGAAGCCTTTTTGCTTAGTGAGGTCCTTTCCCAAGCCTTCCAGTTAAAGAGTATACAGGGCAAAAATGCATGATGGGGGGCACTTCCCTAGCTGCAGTCACAAGGACTGACCTGATCATACAAGCTTGTGCCTTGGCTGGAGGTGAAGGATGGATGTCTCTTCAATATGATGTTTTTGTGAAAATCAAGGAGGTTTTCTGAGGCACAGAGAACCCTGCAGGATGCCTGCCAGGGCAGACTTTGGTCAGCCCTAGTGAGGGAAACAGAAAGGACTGCTGTAAATAAAGAAAATTTCACTAGTAAGTAGTTGCCTTGTGTCACCAGTTTCTCACTCTGAAGGATACAGTCCATCAGAGTCAGAACAGTGTTAACCACTCAGGCCAGTGAGGCAAAACTGTCTGGTTGATCCTCTCATAGCTGATAAAAGCATTTTTTTTTTTTTTAAAAAAAAAAGCAGCAAAAACCAGTCCACAAGAATTCAAAGCATTTCTAAAATCTCATCTCTGGTTTTAACCTTCCTGGGTAAGGATAAACAAACATATCTTATTCGTGGCAAACTCTTATTCAAGATGTACTTTGGAGACTGGGGAGAGATATTCCATTTACTACTTAAACTTTTATACTGACCATAAGAAATACAGGCAAATTGGAACACTTTCTGCCCACAGAAGCACAATGTGCTTCACAAGATTGCCAAAGAGAAAATACCAAAGGTGAGATTTTTTTCTATTTTTGCTACATTGTCTTTATTCTCAGCCACATAGCGGTTCAGTCTTTGAATCAGAATAGATTAGATCACTATTCAGTAGCTCATCACCCTATTTGCCAGTATTGAAAGAACAGGTTTTGCAATCCATGTGTGACATGTTCACAACAGATTTGCTAGAATGCCTGAAACTCAAATTTCTATTTGTGTTTGAAGTCCATGTGTATTTACATGGAAGTTTAAGGTACATTGGCTCTGCTTAACTCAAGGTAAATTGTATCGGTTTCTCACTATCTGGAGCACTAAACCAGTCCATTGGTGTAAAGCAACAAACCCCTTTTACCTGTGAAGATTACAAGGCAGCAAGAAGTGATTCTCTCAGAAAAAGTGTAAGAGTTCAGTTCTCTTAATCTCTCTGCCAAATCTGTAGATGAAAATAACTATGAACTATGTTTCTATGTTTGATTATAAACAGATTGTGCAGAAGCACAGGGCATTAAGTAAATCACAAGACCAGATAAGAGTAGGTAGACTCTTTCTGATTTGTCTGATTACCATATGTAACTGTGGGTTTGGGGAATGCTTTCTTTTGGATGCTTGATCTTATTTGCACAGGGGATGCAATTCAAACGTGCTGTCTTTGATCTAAATAGATACTGAATTTGTAATACCTACTGTGGAAAAAATGAAAGAAAATCAATATACCTGTGTGTAAGATGTAACTAAGGAATTGTCCTGCATTTTTCCACAACCACTACATTTTTTTGTGCCTTGTCTGTTTCCACTTTGGATTTCTCATTGGATAAATGAGAAATCCCTTGTGTCCTGTCTTGGGAGCATAAGCAAGATTGTTAATAGAAATAAAGCAGCAGGGGTGCAGCTCTTAACTTTCTGTCTCAGCAAAGAGTTCCTGGGCTCTTATGGAGCCTCTTAATTCTGTATGTAGCATTATGAGAAGTGAGAAGATATCCAGTTAATTTTTGACCTAATTGTGCTCTCACTGTCCATGGATCACCTAGCTGACAGTGGTCAGCCTGAATCAAGCCAGCTGATACTGTAAGATGGGTTGTTGGATGCCATTGGATTCTGTGTTGATAATTATTTCCTTCAGGGCCCATCCTTATCACATAGTTAAAACAATATCGTTTTCAACTTTCTATTGCATCTGGCAGTCACAGTGGCAACTGTTTTCAAAAACAGCAGATAATCATAGTGTTCCCATGCTCTTCCTAACATTTGAGAAATTTATATGAAAGTATAAATAATGTACTGACAGAGTTTGCATCTTATGTAGAATCTATACTAAATTACTTGCTGAGATTTATTTTCTTTTTGTCAAAGTAGTAATAATTTAAACATTTTCTCAAATAAGTCTCTTATCATGACAGTGCCACCCATCCCTAATTAGTTGCTGAGATGTTTACTACCTGGGTTACTAAAATTTTCTTCATTTAGATCCAAAATCGTAATATATTAAAATTCAAAATTCTTCTAATATATGGTGAGGTAAATGAAAAAGCACACTATCCCTTGAGTTACATGGTCTTGAGATATGCAAACCTCAAACAATTAAGAAGAGAATAAATGATGCTGTCAGTAGCATGATGGATTGGGTGGCATTTGCTTAGGATGATCAGCATCATTATGACTGCTACAAAATTATTATAGATCTCTGTAAAGAGAGATGACTGACGTTTTTAAACGCTCATTTGCAAAGTAGTAAATGTACAGAAGCAGATAATTAAATTTAAAGGGCACTGTCCAACCATAACATTAGAAAGATTAAGAGGTTAAACATTAACCTGACTATAAATCCCTCTATTATGTCTCTCTATACATGAGTATCTGTATTTTAACTATTCATGTCGTTCAGTGCATCAAACATTCAATGTGATTGCATTGTATATCACAGACTAAAAAAATATGCAAATTCATTAATTAAAAATGCTTTTTAAAGAAATGGATGTAATCCTATTTTACATATAGTTTTATACACAGGCACCAAAAAGATACACTTTAGAAACTTCATGAAAGCCATTCAGGACCATACATGTGGCAGACAATGATGCGTATAATATGTTTAAAGCCCTGAAATGTACTGAATCTAGAAGTGAACCTATTTGACACTCAGAAACAAGAGAAAATGTCATCTTAGTGATTTTGTCTACAGTATGAAAGGGAACGACCAACCCTCAGAGATTTTTCTTATTTACTTTGACTGGATATGCAGCAGGGAGCAGTATATGCTTTTGCATATGCTACTACTTAAAGTCCTGATACAAAAAAGTCGAAGAGTCACTATCTTGGATATCAGTCCAGACCCAAGGAGTCTGCTTAGAGTTGGACACTCACTTGCCTGCTCTTTGGCAAGCCTACTCTAAGATGACAGCATCTGGATTTGGATCACACAGTTGTTTTCTTCCTTGCTGCTACCCATTTCTTTTTGGCAGTAAGAAGGAAAAAAAAATAACCCACTGAGAAGCAGTTATACCAAAGTATCTTAAGCCTGTTATATCATGAGCATAAAAAAAAAAAAAGGGGGGGGGTGGAACAAGCAGACAATCTTTTTTTTTTCCCTCCAAACATTTCTTTTCAGATGTCCCTTTGAAGTCACAGGCTTATAGTGTGAGTGACTGAGAGCAAGGAGCTGTGAAATGTGCCTTTGAGCCTTAGACTTCTCAAAGTGTATCACAAGGCATATATGACTGGGGTACATGACATCTGCAAATCAGTGTGGCATTACTGAGGCTGGCATTATTGAGGCTTTGTTCAGCCTTAAACTGTGGGAAATGCAGAAAATAAAAAATTTTAGGAAGGGAAAAAAATTTCTCCCATCCTGATTCTACCTTTATACTTGGGGACGTCTCACCACTACTGTATACAATAGTCATTGGTGTAATTTGTTTATGAAGAAATAGAATTGTAGAATCATAGAATGTTTAGGGCTGGAAGGGACATCTAAAGGTCATCTAGTCCAGCTCCCTGCAGTGAACAGGGACACCCTTAACTAGACCAGGCTGCTCAGAGCCTTGTCCAACCTCACCTTGAATATGTCCAGAGATGGTGCCCCAACCACCTCCCTGGGGAGCCTATTCTACTGATCCACCACCCTCAAGCTAAAATACTTCTTCCTGATATCCAGTATAAATCTACTCTAATTTAAACCCATTACCCCTCATCCTTTCACTACAGGCCCTTGGAAATGGCCCCTCTCCATCCTTTCTGTAAGCACCCTTCAGGTACTGGAAGGTGGCTATAAGATCGCCCTGGAGCCTTCTCTTCTCCAGGCTGAACAACCCCAGCTCCTTCAGCCTGTCCTCACAGGAGAGGTGTTTCAGCCCTCTGATCGTCTTTGTTGCCCTCCTCTGGACCTGCTCCATGAGGTCCATGTCTTTCCTGTGTTGAGGGCTCCAGAACTGGATGCAGTACTCCAGGTGAGGTCTCACCAGAGCAGAATCACTTCTCTCAATCTGCTGGCCATGCTTCTTTTGATGCAGCCCAGGATGCAACTGGCCTTCTTGGCTGCAATTGCACACTGCTGGCTCATGTTCAGCTTCTCATCCACCAACACCCCCAAGTCCTTTTCTGCAGAGTTGCTTTCCAGCACCTCATCCTCCAGCCTGTATTGATAGTGAGGGTTAGTTGAACATACACATACATTATAAATATGTTTATTATATGAGCATAAATTAGGTTTAGTTGCCATCTTGTGTTCCACTCAAATCTGTTATTGTTCTGCTACTACTGGATACTTTTGTGTTGTTAAATATATACTGACACTTCTCTGCTCTTCTAGTAAGGTCATCCCTTCAAACTACTCTCACAATACAACACTCTTCATACTTGCTAAAACAAATTCCTGCTCGAATGGGTCTGGTTCATGTCATAAGCAAACACATAGATTGACAGAACATTTCAGTCCTTACTGGTTACATATTCTCAACTCATGAGTCTTCTACATTTCTCTTCCAAAATAATATTAATTCTCTTACATAAAGCATATTATATAAAGGATACTCTGCTCCACTAATAATTCTCAAACAGGGAGCAAATCTGGGCCTCATGATTTTGGAACAGTTAGTACCAATGTATCACTTCTTACAAACTTCAGAGGAAAGCTGATGAAGGTTAGGACTATTTCTGTAAGTCACCTGGTAGAGCCACTGATCAGCGTCACCCAATATTCATCTCGAGTGGGAGGACAGACAGTAGTGTGTCATTGCAGCATCTCTTCCTGCTAGACCTGCTAGGAGGTTTATGTGACACTCCATTAATCTTTTTTGCCTTTCTGCAGTTTAAAGTGTTTAGAGAAATGGGAACTGAGCACTGCCAGCAAAGGGAGTAACTGTTAAACCAGCAGATGAGAAAAATAACAGTGTAACCTAAGGAAAATGATAGCCATAAGACTGATCTGAACAGCAAAGAGATGGAGGAAAGATCAGAAGAACCAGAAAGGCTGAAGGGTAACCAGGTTCTGCACTTGGCAGCAAAGTAAATGAAATGGGAATGAACAAGAGTGATGTGGGTCTGTTCCAGACCCAGAGGTTCCAGATTAGGTCCTGCTTCTCCCTAAAGCAGAGATGCTGCAAAGGTCTGAGGGAGGAGTGTCACTGTTAAGGAGAAAAGATGTGGAGGCAGCACTTAGTAATACAACCATGAGTGTGGAAAAAGAAGATAGCGAGACAACTCAAATCCCTGAGATATGACTTCATAGAAAGCTGTGGCTGTTCCATGGTACTTAGCTCTGCCAGTTCAGTTGAGGCAACAGGGATATGGTGACAGAATCTGGTCATAGCTTCTCTGTGTTACTTTATGTAATTTGTTTTCATTGAATTTCTGAACATTTTACCTTCCCCAGAGATCACAGGAGGAATATAGGAACCGCATGAGAAATACCATTTTTTTTTTTTCTGGAAATAACTTCTGAGTGCTACTTGAACCTCATAACTTTTCATGGGGCTGGAGGCAGACCCATCATGGAGTTGATTGCTAGTGATAACAGACCCAAGATCACGGCTTTACTGCAGAATTGAAAAGGAAAAAAAAAAAGATAGGACAAAGGGGAAATAAGTTCATATTTACAACACAGATAATATCACAGGAAACAACAAAAGCAATCTACAGCATAAAAAAAAGTCATCTCTAAAGGAAAATTAAATACACTGGAATTCCTGTTTAGGGAAAAAAAAGGATACATTTTTGAAATAAATAATTTATATCCTTTTCTTCAAAGGTTATGGAGGCCAAGTCTCAGTGAATAGCAGCAGGATTTAAGAAACTAAATGTTAGACTGACTATTAGAGGTGAGATTTCAAATCTTCACGTTACTTCAGTGCTTTGAAAATACTGCTCAATGTTCAAGACACAAAGGAATGCTAGCTGATCTCTGTGGGCTGGTATGAGATAATACAGGCAGGTACTGCAACTAGGGTCAGTGTGGAATTTCTACTGAAAGCAGGCAGTAAGGGATGACAATTCAAAGAGCTCTGGTGAATGCTCTCACAGAACTATTCATTGCTCTTGCAGTCACTCTTGCTTTCTTCTCATTAACTTATTTTCTTTTTCATTCACCCCTCTGTCTTATCCTCATTTCCTCCCTCTTGCATTCATCACATTTATTATTTTCTTCTTTCTTTTGCCCCACACCTCCTGATATGTCTTTCTTTAAGCATATACCAATGCCCATCAAATAGATTTGTGCTGCGTGGAGACACGTTGCAATGCAGCAATCTCTACTGAGTGGTTCTGCTGCTGCTGCATGGCACAGTGGGAGTGATATAATCTCAGATATGACACCCCAGGGACTCATCAGTTTGATAGAGGAGATTGTTCCTTAGGTACATTACTAAATAGTACTCCTATCTAGATAGTATTTTATTTCCCATAAATTTGCTTTAACATAAAGAGCCAATTTAAAGAGTTGTTAAGTAAAAATGGAATTCAATGAAGAGAACTGGACAATGTAAGTAACACTGCAGAATATGAGGGTAAAACAGAATGTCAAAAACTAGAGTATATTAGTTAGTAGTCTTTTTCTCCTCAGACATGTTTACTGTGGAAAGGTGGTCTGAGACAAGGAAGTAGACATGGCAAAATTGCAGACAATAGCAGATAAACCTGTCAAAGAAAGTTAGGTAGCAATATACAGCATATTTTTAGAATTTCAAGATGTTAATAAAAACAGTTTGAGATAATGAATACCAGAAGTGGGAGAGCAATTGACTTCATGCAAGTGAAGTCATTTTAGCAACAGTCTAGGTGAAGCTGACATGGTGACATGAAAGACAGATCCATGCAATAAAATATAATGGCATATCCTCCAGAAGACTGAATTTCAAAATAAAAAGTCTTATTTATTTATTTATTTGTTTGTTTATTTATTATATTATATTACCTTTGAATTAGAATGAAATGGGCAAGGGACATCAAGTATATTCATCACCATTATCCTGTTCAAGCTCAGTATCTCATGGACTTCATTGCCTAAGTGACAAGGTCAGTTTACAAAATCCAATGTGGGGACACACTTGTGTCCAAGCACTTCCTGTGACAGGGGTATGTTTTGTATTTAGTAATCATAGTAAAGTGTGTCCCATGAGGTAGAAGATGAGCTGAAGACTTTGCACCTAAAGACAATATTCTGTGTTGTTTTTTCATGTCTCACAGTGCAGATCTATGCATACAGTAAACCTGCTCTTCTCTATCCTGTGTTAGTTAATGCCCCTCAGGCTTTTAATAGTTTGGGCTTCAAATAATCCCATTTAGTACTTCTGAAACTTTACACATCAAATGGTCCCATTATTTTCTTTTTGCAAACATGTAAGACAGGTCAAACTTTGATGTGAAAAACCTTTGCAATGTCTCTTTAAAAATCAAAATTAGTAGAGAGCTTGAGAGTGTTTGCTTATGCATCAGTCTTCCTGGCCCAGTGATGCTGAATATATTTTTAACAGCAGGTACATGGTCAGAGACAAGTTCATCAGTTTCCTGTTATTAAGTTCACCTTGTTAAACATTACATTATTGTTTAACATAGGATAGGGGCTTCTCTTAATGCCATGGTGAATTATTAATATACAAGGCTAATGTATTTTACCTTGTTAAGTATAACTGCAGCATGTTGAAACCAATATCTGGAGCTATTCATTAGAGCCAGAATTAGACATAGATTTCTTAAAACTGTAGTGTAGTAAAACTGCAAGTGTTCTGTAAATACAGTCTATGTCATTAAAGTAGGTAGCAGTCAGTGAAATGACACAGAGACTTAGAGAGCCTATAATAATGTACTAAGTGTGAATGTAAATGTTGTAGGAAAACTACTAAATCAATATTTCTTTCCTTTGGCAAGGAATAGGTAACCTTTGAGGTTCTCTGTCCACAAAAGTGTGGGTGATCATGTAGGCATATGTTTATAATTAGCTACACCAAACACTTCATTTGAGATTTTCAAACATTTTACAAACATTTTGTTAAATATCATTAGCATTTGTCCACCTTTAGCAACTTCTCTCAGACTGTAGAATGGACTTGGAAATATGGATTCTGATGTGGGAATTTAGGTACCACTTCTTTCTGGTAAGGTAAAGAATTAATTATGTTCTTAATTAATTCATTGTCACTACCTTAAGTGTGGTCTGCAGGAATACAGGCATAAAAAGTGATTTAGTTGCCCTCTCAGAAACAAGTTTGAACTTGAGTTCAATATATGCTTAAATTCTTGTGAAGAATTGGAGCTTACTCCTTTTATATCTGCATCAGCTTTCTTCTCTGTGCTTCTAATCTACATTTTAGGTAAGCTATTAAGTAAGATGGAGGATGTGTAAAATCCCCATGATTAATGGACACAGAAGCAGAACAGACTAGATTTTCAGGCTTTTGAGAACTTCATGTAAGGGTGACCATGATGGACTTAACAAGAATTTTAAACGCATTTGCTGAGAAAAGAAACTGGGTACTTTCCAAAGCATGTTCAAGGATGATCTAGAGGTGAGTCTGCTAGATCCTAAGTGAGACAATAAGGAAATCACTGATAAAAGCAATGTACTAACCATACCAACCAAGGGAAAAAGCAAAATTTTCTTTAACTTCAATATGAGTCCCTTTGGGCCTTCAATATGTTAATATTCCTGCCAGAGACACTATTAAATGTTGTAAAATCTCTTAGAACAGTGTCTCCAAAGGTTTATGCAGAGTCCCAAATGGACCTCCATGACTTGAAGAGATTTTCAGAGAACCACTGAAACATTAGAGCATCTTTTCTGAACTCACTGGCAGGTGGAGGGGGTTTATCAGCAGTTCTTGGAGAGACGCTCCTGTACTACTTTATACTTCTGTTATTGTTTCATCGCTAATATTCCTTCCGGCTTTGGCTGAAAAAAAAGATCATTTAAACCAGGAAAACAAACAAAACAAAAAACAGAAAGAGTTTGGGTGTTTTTTGTTTGATTGATTTTTTGGTTTGTTTGTTTACTTGGTTTGGTTTGATTTGGGTTTTTTTTGGTGGTGGTGGTTTGAGGGGTTTTGGTTTGTTTTTGGTTGTTTTTTTCTTGTGTTTTATTTTGTTGGTTTCATTGGTTTTGTTTGGTTGGGTTTTTGTGTGTGTGTGTGTTTCTTGTTGCTTTGGTTTGGTTTTTTTTTGTGTGTGTGTGATTTTGTTTTGTTTAGTTATGGTTTTTTATATCTGCCTGTACATGTTTTACATAAGAGATGTAGTTCTGTTATCCGTTAGCATTCAGAACAAACAGTGATCTGGTTTCAGTCAGCATTCTGAGCTCTCCTCTTTCACTAGCTTTTCCACTTGTCTCCAAGGGACTGAGTAGCTCATAAGGTTTTTCTATTCAGTAGCTCAGGCATGAGAGGTGAGATGAGGGTAATAAAGTACTGTGCTTCCACTTCATGTAGGGCTGAAGAGGGAGTACTATCATGATACTGTTCTTTCAGAAATTATATCCTGAAATATAATGATCTTCAATTCAATTCAATTCAATTTTAACAGAAGCTTAAATAACTCTTCTGTTCAGGGAACCTTTCTCATGACTGAGGACAGGTAAAATTTTAGTCTGAGTTCTAGTATGAGTGTGAAGTACTTGAAGAAGATGGTTATAGTCAGTTAAAACTTGTCTTGTTGGGGTAGACCAATGTGAGGATATTTGGTCAACTTCCAGCAGCAGTGGTGCAGAACAAAAAAGGAAAAGAGAGTGACATACTGAAATCTGTCACTTTGATCTCCCTTTTCTAGCTAGCCTTTAACTTCTGGAAATGGAAATCAGCATAGGTCTGTTGATAAAACATGTATGTGGCATGAGTTAGTCCCTAATTTTGCTACCTTTTGATAACGCTAACCACTCTTCTGATTTATTTACAACCTAGCCTGAATCAAATCTTCGAGTTAGATCATGCCCAAATTGTTGACTAAATAATGCTAATTGTAGTGGATAACCTCAGGCCTGAGAATGCATGTCTTTGCAGTGTCTACCTTCGCCTAATTATACCTCAGTATTCAGACTGTTTGCTACAAGAATATCTAATTCTAATGGCTGCAGATTTTAATCAGATTCTGTCTCTGATCTTTAATTATAATAAAATGTAATAAAATGTGGGGCTCCTTCCCCTCAATGATAAGTATCTAAATTTTCAACACATACCGAAGCCATCTACTGCTAGAAATGACTGATTTATGTGGTAAATGCCTTTCTGTGCCTCTAGATGGAGATCCTATCCATTTAACTCAATCCTCTGGAAAGTACAGTGGTATGCTTTAAAAAGAGCTCCATTTTGATTCTTATACTCCATAGACCAAAATTACTTTTTCTCTGATTTCTGGGTTATAAAATTATTTTCATCTTAGTAATTACATTTTCAAACATCCCCACCCCACTCCACAGCTTACCTGAAAAAAAAAAAAAAGAAAACAAACCAAGAAACAAAACAAAAGCAAACACAATGTTATTCTCTTCTAGCGTTCCTCAGCAAAAGTGTCCTGAACTATTTACTTTGCCTAAAGCATAGTGGTGAAAACCTCTGTCTTTTCAATTGCTACTCTGCAAATTCCATCAAGTGTATAAGCACATTTGACACACTGAGGTGCACAGTATTGCAAGTGGAACTTGGAATGATGTGGACCTTTGCATTCAGTCACTTTTAACATATTGGTGACCATATATATGGTTCCATGAGTGCAGAGGAAAGCCTTGACATAACTTCATGAAAAGACTGGGCTATATGCTTGCTGTTTTGGGACCAAAGGTTGGTTCTTTATATGCAATTCTAGCAGGAATAAGGAAACACGAGTGAATTTATATTCTCTAGTCCAGGAGGTAAAAAACCCTTTTTGTGGATCAAAATTCGTTAGTTAAAACCATGCTTATTAAGCATTTTTTTTTTCAGATCTGCCCAATGCATTGAGATGTGGAATTTGGCTTGTAATTATATCTCCTGCCAAAAGACAGAAAGCATATTCTCTCTTGATTACATAGGTCCTGAAAAAACAAACACATATCTGTAGCCAAAACTATACGTAAAGAAAGATAATAGATTAAGTACCCCAGTACCAGTGGGTGACTATCAGTATAACAATAGTAATAGTAACAACAGGAACAATAGAGTAGAAATACATAACTATCCAGACCTATAAGGAAAAACTACTTCTTTTTTGTTATTTCCTGAAATTAGATTATTTCTTTTTTTTTTTTTTTTCTATACTTCCTATACTTTTCCTTGTGTGATTTTGAATACAAGCCAGTTGGGCTCATGGCATTGTTACTATTTTTAGACTATAAAAACAGCAGTGAGCCATACGTAATTAATAGTTGTACAAATCCTCAGATCTGACTAATAGCACCGGGGCAGCAATGTTGATACCATCACTGCCACCTATTCGTGTACAGTTCCCTGCTGCTTTTGGGAGAGTATTTATATTTTTACTTTATTTCAATTACTGTTAGTGGCACAGTATTAGTTTTCTTTTATTAATGCTCTACAACTCTGATCTACTTTTTACTTCAAGATACATGCAGAAATTATTTTTTTTTTCACCCTTAGGTACCCTTCACAATGAGATAGGGTAAAGTAGATCCAGATAGGTCCACAGAAATTTTTTTTTTTTTTTTTAGGACTTGTGTTGACTGACAAAACCAAAAGTGCCTGAAAACAAGAAGAATGGACCACAATGAGGCAGTAACACTTTCCAAAGATGTTTCTAATTTCAAATGGATTGTAGAAGGTAATTCATTTGGTGAAGATTTTAGTCTTCAGCTATTTGGGAATTTTTTGAATTTTATTACCAAAAACCCAGAGTAGACCTATAATCTCTCTTCAAGTTGTTCTTTTTTTTTTTTTCCTCTTCACCCTGTGGCTTTAAATGGTTCCAGGAAGGAAGTTAGAATCTAAACCAATGCAGTTCAAGATCAAATTAAATTCAGGGAAAAAAAAAACCAAACAACAAACTATTATTGATACAGCATATCGATAAAAATCCATTTTACATAGTTTTGGAATGGAGAGGAGCTTTGAATGCTGCAAAGTGCTCAGAATAAAAATGCATATAGGTTCCTGGGTAATCCCATTTAAACCACAAATACAACTTTCAGGTACAGATAGTTTGTGTCCTATTTCATGCCTTGACTTTTATATGGTTTCAGAGGATTTTAAGAAGTCATTAAATCCTTATATATTTAACTTGCCAATATGCACAATACCTAGGAAGGATTTGTTTTACAAACTTTGACAGGTGTGGCATTATCAGCCTTTTTTTTTTTTTTTTTTTTTTCAATATGCACAACATTCCTCTAGTTTGTTTTGTGACAGATGTTGAAGATATAGTCTAAATTTAAAATTATATAGATTGACACAAGATTAATCTGTACCAAAGGGATGGGATAATGTTAGGGCAAGTGGAAAGATTGTCAGCAGGATGCAGTATCTAAATATGTCCTTTTTGAGGATCATGCTCCTAAGGATGACATGCAGTCCTTGTCCCTTGTCCTTGCACACCCATTTCTGCAGTTCTTCTCCTCAGGGTCTGCAATGGAATAAGATTAATACCCTCAATGGCATAATTTTGCTTGCTCATACTCACCACAGTTCCCTTTTACAATTAACCAGCTTACATATTTCACCCATGAAATCTCTGTTTCACTGTCCCAAGTTGACTGCTAGGGAGGTCAGTGAAGGAAAGTGAAGCTGATCCTGGCTGCCAGCATGCTCTGTGAAGGTTTACTCCAGCCTGTGCCAGTCTGGACTACATTTCTCCTTGCTAGTGTTAATGAAGATCCAGGTCAACACACCTGCCTTGCTTCTGCTTGTCTACTACACACTGGAAAAAGACCTGGCATCACACCAGACCAAAAGTGCATGTGCCATGTATCCCACCAAATCTCCCAGTTCTGCTCTAAAACCTTGTCTAGTCAAAAGAAGAGAAAGAGGAATGATTTTCAGCATTATGAATTCTTTATAAGGGAGAAACTACTGCACTGGAAATGTTCCCAAATACATATCAAATCATAAATCATTTTATATATTAATTTCTTGGCTTTGGACATTTTCCATGCAGTGATTATGGTGTTTACATTCCACAAAGTCATATATGTTTTAAAATATATCTCAGAAAATGAACTTGGGTCGGTTTTCAGGTCACAAGAGAAATGTCTTGCCTTTTCTGGCTATTCTTTGTTTAGCAAGAATGTACTTAGTATAGAAGGATAAATTATGGCAGCTCACGAGAGTCAGTGCCATGTTGTGCAATTCATACAAACACCCATGGGCTTGCAGAGGAGAGCTCTGTTTGTTCAAGAATAAGATCTGGTACTTCTCACAACAAGAGGTCATATTACCTTAAAATGCCTCTGCCCTGTAAGTCTGACTGATGAATAGCATCTGTTCCCACAACTGCCTTTCCAGCAGAAGAGAAGGGCTTCATGGCATGACAAAAAATAAAAGTAGTCCACATGCAGTCCTGTGCCAAAGGAATGAGTGGCCACAATAAGAAACAGAAACCTCACTATGGGCCTGATTCAAACTGCACTAGAGTCAACAGGAAAGAGTCCAGCAGATTTCAGGGATACCCCTGTCTCTGCTCATATAACAGTAGTACTGTCAGCAGTGATGATCTATGTCAGTTGAAATCAAATGATTCTCCAGTCCTATACCTTTTCACCAACATGCACAGCAAAACATGGTTCACTTTACAATCATATTAATACAAACAAAGGAAGATTTAAAGTAAGTGGACTAAGTAATAGCACATATGTTTCTCTATAACTAAGAAAGACATAAGTGACAATTTCATTTGTAGTCCAGAACTGGCAGCTTTCTCATGGCAGAAAAGTACTAAGAGAGAACACTGGAAAAGGACTCCTCTACTTTGCTTTCATTCCAAAGAAGACAGCGAATTCCTATTCAAAACAAATAAAATTACCTTTTAGCTTGCATCCAGCTCCTTGTATCTCAGCTAATAAAATCAGAACTGATTTTTCTACTGAAAGTTGGTACAAAAATCAGCTGAAAGGAGGAATAAAGTTAGCTGGGAGATGGTAATTTCATTCCAAAACAGGTTTCAAGTTTTAAAATTAATTTTAGTTCTTCAGTGGAATGAAAATAAAACCTCTGAAAATTTTGTCAACATGAAGTTGTAGAGAAGCACTTGTTTTCTTATATAGCACAAATTTTCATCTCTGATCCTCTCTTCCTTCTTGTTCCCCCTTTCAACTATGTCACGGAGATAGTTGCAGAGTTTCGGATAACAAACACTTTTTAGATTTGTTTTTTTGTGGGGTTTTTTGAGTGCTTGGGTTTTTTTGTTTGTTTGTTTGTTTTTTATTTTTTTACCAAAAAAAAAGGGTATCTTACATATTTACCTGCTTAGCTCTGAGGCTTTGGGTGAAAAGCACACTGTGAATTTCTGAAATGACAGTCCTATATATTATAGATATCTGGGCTATTTTCGAGTCTTTTTTTTGCACAGAGTAGAAATACTGTTATATTCTACTCAGCCTGTTCTTACTGTACAAAGCATATATTTAATTAAAGCATTCTTCCTTGCCATTATGTTGTCTTGAACCTGATCCCAAGAATTTTAGGGATGTACCTGTGAATAGGCAGAAGGAAGAAAATATCTAACTTTAGATCCTCTGTTTATACATATGTTCATTTCAACATGGAATTGGCAAACAAACCTTAACTGTTTTTAGAACAGTTAAATGAGCCTCATCTTCTGCCAGTTATATTTCTTTAAGTATAAATTACAAGAATACAGAGTTGATTCAGGCAGAACCTTTACCCTGGTATAGCATTTTGATTTCTCCACAGAGAAAGACTTGTTTATTTTTCTTAGAGGTCGGAAGGGTTTTCTCTGTTGTGCTGACATTTTGCATCATCTTCTTTTTGTATCTGAAAGAAAATATGTGGTGCTGAAATGACAGTGAAAATACATTGTCCTATTTAAGTAACATGGATTTTATATGTCTGTGCATCAGCAGGTTAGTTACAGGGGCCAGAGGAGGATTCCTTAATCCCCGATATATAGAGGAGCCAAACAAAACTGATTTTTTTGTCTTCCTTTGATTGCACCACCACTTTCAGAATATCTCTTTAAAGAAGGGATGCCTTATGGGTGGGGGGGAAAAAGGAGAATATTCCAATTAGAAACAAGATAACTTCTCTGTCACATCTGGCCTTCATGCCTCAATAATCCCTTGAGCACAGCTCATAAATAATGAGTGCTTGGAGACTGGCTGTACAGTTCCAGTGCATTCTATTGACATTAGGGGATGCACATATCCTGAAGGCAAAGGCATATGCTGTTTTCTTGGTCTTCTATGAAATGTATATTGCTAGTAGTTTAATTACTATTTATTGAGTACTGCCAGTGGGCTGTACAGGGCAAAAAAAATAATTGCTGTGTATAAATAGAACTGATCTTTCTGTTTGGGTTTAGTTTTGAGTTTGTTTTTTTTTATTTTTTACTATGAATTTCATAGCTTTTATCATAGCCAAGCATAAAAAGATTACCTCATCATGTTAAAAAAAACCAACCAACATCTCTTTTTCAGGTACAAGTAGTCAAAAAGATGTAAAAAGTAACTTTTATCACATTCAAATGGAAAAAATAAAAATAAAAGTTGTATGCATCTAACTAGGTAGCCAGATGCTCGACTGAGGTGAGTTTACTAAGTCTACTGATTTCGACAGACCTACTTTTTTCATTTTTATCACCAGACTAATAACTTTAGTTTGATTCAGTGCCAAAATCTCTTCAAATGTTGATTTCAAAAGTAACTTTAGTAAGGGAAATGAGAGGGAGAGGTGACACAGACTTGTTCTATACACCTCCCAGAAGCATACCCAGGTGGAATAGGAAGGAAAGATGGAAACATAAGTCAGCTTCATGTGGTCTGGCTTTTGGTAAATCACGTCTACACCCTGTGTTATAGGAATGGCATACACTCAGGACTGGACTTTTTAATTTGAAATGGAGTTTGAAATGAGTAAAGTCAACTATATTGATGGTAAGAAAGACATCAATATGCAGATCTGGTTTCAGAACTTTCAATCAATATTAGTTTTATAACAGGACCAAGAGGAAAATGCATCTGAGAACTTACTTAGAACTCTAGCTCTGCATTCAAATGTTGTGTCTTTGTTTCATATGTATATGTTATTCCTAAGGGGATATTATATATTGTAAGGTGTTATCATTAGACAGAACTGACTGGTCCTGCACTCATCTTCTACCTTTAAACTCTCCCCAAGTAGTTTTTCTGGTATTCATTTCCTAAAGGCAAAGGAACTAATTTCATGGTTGTGTCTGTTTTGTTGTCTTTCCTCTGCAGGGTTAAGTGACAATTTGGTATCTTGTTACCAGAACAGAAATGAATAACTCAACATACGTAAACTCTTCCACTGAAAATGTGATGGCTTTGGAGAGCCCTTATAAAACTGTTGAGGTGGTCTTCATTGTCCTGGTAGCAGGGTCTCTCAGTCTAGTCACCATAATTGGGAACATCCTGGTCATGGTATCAATCAAAGTCAATAGGCACCTACAGACTGTCAACAACTATTTCTTGTTCAGCTTGGCATGTGCTGACTTGATCATCGGCATCTTTTCAATGAACTTATACACCCTCTACACTGTGATAGGCTACTGGCCCTTAGGACCTGTGGTATGCGATCTCTGGCTGGCTCTTGACTACGTGGTCAGCAACGCCTCTGTAATGAACCTCCTTATTATCAGCTTTGACAGATACTTTTGTGTCACCAAGCCTCTGACATATCCTGTAAAGCGGACCACTAAGATGGCAGGCATGATGATCGCAGCTGCATGGGTGCTGTCCTTCATCCTGTGGGCCCCTGCAATTCTCTTCTGGCAGTTCATTGTAGGAGGAAGGACTGTCCCGGATGGGGATTGTTACATTCAGTTTTTTTCCAATGCAGCGGTCACTTTTGGCACTGCCATTGCAGCCTTCTATTTGCCTGTTATCATCATGACTGTCCTTTACTGGCAAATATCTCGAGCCAGTAAGAGTCGGATAAAGAAAGGGAAAAAGGAAGCGGCCCAAAACCAAGATACAGTTTCCCCCAGTTTTGTCCAAGGTAAAATAGTGAAACCAAACAACAACAACATCCCAACTAGTAGGGACGGGTTGGAGCACAGCAAAATTCAGAATGGAAAAACTACTGCTGAGAGTGTAACAGAGAACTGTGTTCAAGGGGAGGAGAAGGAGAGCTCCAATGACTCCACCTCTGTCAGTGTGGTTGCTTCCAACATGAAAGAAGATGAAGCTGCCAAAGATGCCTGCCAGACTTCTGCATCCCAAGACCATCTCAAAGTGGAGAACTCCAAGCTGACGTGCATCAGGGTAGTCACCAAGTCCCAAAAAGGTGACTGCTGTGCCCCAACCAACACTACTGTAGAGATTGTAGGCACCAACGGGGAGGAGAAGCAGAATAGTGTAGCCCGGAAAATTGTCAAGATGACAAAGCAGCCAGCCAAAAAGAAACCACCTCCTTCTAGAGAGAAAAAAGTGACAAGGACTATTTTGGCCATCCTCCTGGCCTTCATAATTACCTGGACCCCATACAACGTGATGGTGCTCATCAACAGCTTCTGCACATCCTGCATTCCTGGCACCGTATGGACCATAGGGTATTGGCTCTGTTATATCAACAGCACCATCAACCCCGCTTGTTATGCTCTCTGCAATGCTACTTTCAAGAAGACCTTTAAGCACCTTCTTATGTGTCATTACAAGAATATAGGAGCTACAAGGTAAAAATAATAATAACAATGAAAATAATAATGGAAAGGGTGAAAAAGTTCCGAATTAAATTTAAGAAAAATAATTAACAATGCCATAGCACTTTATGCTCTTCTATGGAATGTGCAATCCAAGATGATAGTGGAAATAGTGATATGGGACATCAACTCCAACCCTGGGAACTAGACTTAAAAACATTTTTTAAATTATTGAAAATAAATTGTGGGGACATGGAGATGTTTGAGGAATTATTCGAGTTTGTGGACTGGAAGCACAGTTCCTTGCTTTCTGAGACTTTTCTGCAGAAGGGCTTTAGAATATAAGATTTTTTTTTGTCATTCTGTGTAAAATACTTGTTTGGTTTTTGTTGGGGTTTTGGTTTGTTTTTTTTCTTTTTGTGGTTTGCTTTTTTGGTTGGTTGGTTTGGTTTGATTTTTCTTCTGTGTCTGTTTAATGTGTCTTCATCTTGGGGGGGGGTCGGGGGGAAGATAAATTTTAACAATAACTGCATAAAAGAGGCATAGGAGTTTGAAAGATCCTTACATAATCCAAATGAATTATGGCAGATGGTTCCAAAAGCTCCAAGTGTTCTAAAGATTTTTTTTGTCACTGTCATGTAAGAACTCAAATGTTAGGAAAATCTTGATGAAATTTATGTTGTTTATAACACTACCATTTCCAAAACTGCATCAGTTCTGAAAGTGTACTTATGCTCAACATGTAACCTTGCCTAACCCATGTATCATTCAAAGTCTGCCACTTGCCCCCTTCTGGGGGCTTTTGTTCTGTGATTCTGTCATCATGTCATGATAAAAGTGAAGGGTGGTCTTTTCCAGATTGCTACATCCCAAGACTATTTCAGCATCCACGTATACCAAAGCTTTTGAGACAATTTTGTTTACTTTGTTTGTCATATAACATCCACTTGTGGATTTGTCTTATACCTTCATCAGCCTTTTCTTCTCTTTTTCATCTTACTTGTCCAGGGTACAAAGATCAAATATAAAAAAGAAGTTTTAATTTCAGAGGAAATTGTTACTAGGAAAATGAAGGTTACAGCCTTTTAATGATGGATGTACAGATGAAAACGTATACTGAGGCTCCACAGAATGAATAGTTACTATTAGATGACCATGCTCTTCACCAGTCAAAATACGGTTCATATTCATTTATTGAGGAAAATAATAAGATGGACTGATGTGCCTACATGTACCAACTCTGCCTAAGCCCTTAGTGTGGAAACAAGGTCCTTCATAGGTGTATCCAGGACAAGAATTTTACTTTTTTTGAAAAAAAAACATTGGCTACATTGCCTTTTGTACAAGCTGGGAGCAATATTTTCACTGTATGCCAAGGGATAGTGGTAATAAAAAGAGAAGAAAACCATGATTACACAAAACTAGATACTGAAATAATCTGGATAGAGGGTACTGGCAAGGATCAAGTTCATATATTGCCTGCTACTCCACACCAGCTCAAATGCAGATTATTTCTACCTGGCAAAGAATTTACTATTATTTCAATATTTGATAGTTACTGTAGCACAACTGAGCACTGTGTGGATAGGATAAACTGTATCAGATTACTGGAAACAGCCCTTGTCTGGAAGTTATGCATATTCTAGTTACCTCCTTCTTAGTTACTCTAAGTACCAGGCACTAGTAAAAGGATCCGTACAGATATTGTTACCTAACAAAGTAGTTTGCTGCATAGACAGTGTCCTCAGAGACACTGTCTTCTGGAGTGAAACCTACCAAACAATTCTGTTACTTTATGTTATAACATTAGAGTCTTCCAAAATGCAGTTCAAAATAGCAGCCTTCAAGATTACAGGGAAATTAATCTTGCAGACTTTTTTTTCTTTTTGTACGTTTGATAAGCTCCTGGGGACACAGTGTCAAAGCACTTTGGCAATATGACAATTTGCATGTTTCGAAGTACAAGTTCCTAGCAGAAAGTGAAAATGAGGAGGATTAAACTGCAGTAAATTAAGGCCACATTAAACACTGGATTAATGTGTCTTAATATGTATTCATTGATTTTATAGCCCTAGTGATTTCATCCTAATATATCTGTCTCCATGCAGTGAAGGAACATAATTTGCAACACTCACTTGCCTTGAGTCATATCTACTATCACTATTTTTATCTTCATACTTCTAAAGAAGAATTACTCAATGATAATGCTTGCAAAACTTAGTGCTGCTTGTCTCTCTAAACTACATTCACTAGATTTATCTTGACAGGACAAGGGAACTATTTACATGATCCTTTCTAGAGCATTCACTCTCTTAAAGTGTTAGAAAATCCAGATAAAACCAAAGATAAAATGAAACCTGTTCATTTTCTAAATCATTTCTTTAGAAAAGTTTCTTAAAGAATAAACACACCTGCTTCTTTATTTCAGCAACTTCTGTGAGAGTCAGTAGCACAGGTACTCAAATTGAGAAATAATGGTTGTATATTCTTATTTAATCTTTACCTCAAGTTATTCAGAATGTGTGCAAATCCTTTATTTTGACCTGGTTGTTAATAACATTAATTAACAGCTAAGCACATTTCTATAGCTTAAGAAGTGCAAGGTATAGGTTACAATTATACTTTTTCATCATGTGATGATATAACATTCAAAGTACCATGCGGAAAAAAACCCAAAACACTGGGGGGCCAGCATTCATGAAGCAAATGAAAAAAACCTTCAGTTTGAAGCTTTCTATCACCTTTCACTAACGCCACCCCCACTTTTGATCCTAAAGGACTTTTGTTTGTGTTACAGTGTATTTAGGGCTTGCAGGACACACAATTTTCACCTTTTACCTGTTCAATTATATTACCAATCCACATTCACAGACAATTAGACAATGGAAAAATAGATTATATAATGCACTTATGTATACACATCCCAACATGGTTTATAAACCTGGAAAATCATCTAACATTCAAGATATTGCATGGATTTGTGCCCGTGTTGCACTCATTAGCAGCTGGTGGGAGGTCCAGAGCCAGCACTTACTCATGATACTGTCTACCCCCTACTGGAGGCAAAAACAGGGCAGAGCCTGCCCTGAGATACTGAAAACCTCTATGGTTTCCAGCTGATATTGCCTCTGTCAGACAAAAAAATGGGATAATCTTTCAGAATCACAATATAATTTGGGTTTTTTTAAACATCTTTTGAGCTCTCATGTCTTTCCTTTATGTCCCAAACCACATCCACCAGGTTCCACTTCACTTCTGAGTGACAGTTCTGCAAGATGGAGATGTCGGTCTTGAAACGCAGCGCTCTCTGGATATCTCCTCCATCTTCCCTGGCTGTCACCTGAACCCTGTCACCCCCAAGGCCCCAGGTGGCCCTGTTGCTGCTGCTGCTACGTCTTCACCTTGGGCTTGGCCAGAGGATCCCAGCAGCATATCCACACCATATGCTTCACTGGCCACTTTCAGTTCACAAAGAAATTTAGCAAACTGTGTAGGTGACTCAAGAAAAAAAAAACAACCAACAAAAAACCCACAACAAAAACAAGTCCCAAACCAACAACAAAAAGCTGCAGGTAGCACTTCTTGCCCCCTCCTTTTTTTTTATCTTAATTAGTTCCAGAAACAGGCTACAACTGAAGAAGCTCTGTCAACCCGTGACTGTAACCCTGCTACAGCAGGTTCTATCACTTTGGCTGCCCATAAGAAGTGATTTAGCCCAGACCTAACTTCACTCTCCAGGAAGAGTTCAACAGCCTGACAATATGTCAATCCAAGTGGCACCTTTTCTGAGTATAAGGACATTTGTGGTTAAACAAAACAAACAAACAGAAAAAAGAGTGAATGAAAGAAAAAAACTGAAGTCAGGCAGAGAAATCTGTTTTCCACTGACAACAAAAAAACTAACAAAAAAATTCTGTCAGCCTTCTTTCTCTTTGGGATTTTCATTTTATTTACTAGAAATCATTGTTTGAACATTGCCTGACTAGTCCAGTCCGTCCTTCCTTCCTTCCTTCCTTCCTTCCTTCCTTCCTTCCTTCCTTCCTTCCTTCCTTCCTTCCTTCCTTCC
>JAOEGS010008639.1:0-63130 GCA_025447755.1 Corythornis vintsioides | reverse complement strand
TGTTAATATTAATATTACAGTATTAATATATTAAAATATATTCTTAAGCATAATAAAATACCTCTATTCTTTAATATTTAAATCAAGAGTACAAATAACATCATGGTCCTGTATGCAGACCCAAGTGTTTGGCATCTCGAATACAATGCAGCAGATGGGGCCCAGTGAGTTTTGGGACAAGGAAAAGCAGTTAACAGTATTTGCAGGGAAAAAAAAGCAGCATAAACAATATGTCTTGCTGTGCAGAGGAGGAATGTTCATAGCTTAATGTTAAAATGACCAAGGAACATATTTTCAGATGCCTGTCATCCATTTTGATAGCAGAGCCCACAGGCAGCCTAGCTTGCTTTTTTGTTTCTTGTAATCTTTGTAAACTAACTTCAAATACCTTGTTATTCTTTTCCCTTAAGTACAAGCACGACAGCAGCAGAATTCGACCTACTCAACCAATACAAATATACTAGAGTTTATATAACAGAGACATGTATATTATAAATGTGGGGTTTTTTTTCCCTGTGGTTAAGGTCCTGATCTTGCTCAGCTTATTTTTGCTGACTCTGTAAGATCAAACCTGAGCTAAGTAATCATTTATATTTCCATTCTAGTTAGTGCCCTAGTTGCATTTGGGTTTGGAGGAAAAAAAACAAAAATACCATAAGTTTGTACTTAAACTGGAATCTGATGTAAATTGTGGATTTTTTTTCAAGTCTATTTCAACTCATCAGGAAGGATTAAGACTAGGTTTGTGGTTTTTGTTTGGTTGGTTTTGTTTTTTGTTTTTGTTTTTAATAGTTTTGTGGTAACAAAACTTCCGTGGCATCTTTTCTAATGTGTGTGTACCTTTCCTGCTAATCCTTCTGCCACTGCTGATGTCCCAGCCCCTGGGTTTGGTTCCTGTCATTTAACACAGCTGAGAGAACAGTCAGCTCCATCCCACATCTAATGCCAGTCTTTGCCAAGTCAGCAGGTACTACTTTGACATTAAGCAGATGTTCTTTTTCCTAGCATGCTGTTGTACTTCTGTTATCTCTCAAAGGTAGCTGTGCAAAACAGAATATGATTTTTTTTTGTTCACTGAAAACAATTCTCAGTCAAAAAAAACCCACTTCCAGAATGATCAGGTTGACAGAACCTACCTGCTGGTTGAACCCAGGCACAAGGGCTGCAGAGGCAAACCTGACCTCATAGTGTCCTGTGCTGACTACCAGTAAAATCTGACATCTGGACATCTCCCACTTGCTGCAAATTTAAAGAAATATGATGAAGTGAAAATTACTATTTCAAGGATGTGGAAATGACAGTACAAACCTGTATATAACAATTCTGCAATGTTGATGGGGAAGTGAAGGATTTGTTGCTGTTTACCTTTCAAGTTAAGTTACACAATATTTTTGTGTAGCACTTAGTAGATGGGATGGGATTCCTGAGAAGAGCAAAAAACCCGTCCCATGGAAGAGCTTCATTAAAAGGAAAAACAAATGGAGGAGGAAAGACAGAGTCTCTGCTCTCAAGAGCTGATGTCTGTGATGTAGAGGGCTTATCCTGAGGGACAGTCAGTAGGCATTAAACAAGTGATAGAGGTTAATCGAGGCAGCAGCAGGGTTCAGTGTCCCCCCAGGTGACAGAATGCCTAGGGGACGATGGACACCTCCAGCAGAAATCAGTGGTCTCAGCTGTTGCTGATGTTGCTTCTGGGACATCTCATGATGTCAGATCAGATGGGTGTGTGCTCCAGCTCCCAGAAATAGGAGGGAAGATGACACTGAATTTGCCTGAGGGTCTCCCAGTGACATGACAGCCACTATCAGTTCATATAACCAAGCACTTGCAGGTAATACTGTCAGAAAAACAGCCACACAGTCTGCTGACAAATAATAATCCTGGTGCTTATCACGGATCTGCAAATTGCTTTGATAGTACAAAGCACATCAGGGGCTAATTTGATGCAGTTTATTATTTGCAAGAGGTGAATTATAAATGTTTGGAATTGCATCTTGTGTAACTGCTGCCGGATATGCACAGCTATGAGTAAGTGTGAACTGGGAAAGGAAAATGTGATACTGGGAACTGTAACTACAAGTATTATCACTTCCCATAAGTAAGGAAGTTATGCCTGGGGTAAGCAAGCACAATTACTGACAGCAGCTGAGTTTGGGCATGCAAGTGATTTTATTGTTCTAAATGATTTATCACTCTGGATTACTTTTTTTTTTTATGAAAGAATTTTCTGGAATAATTGTACTCCAAAAGAAAGGAGCTGTTTGCCTTCAATAGATGACTAGGTTTGCCTATTGAGTAATATGATTTATAAAGCACTTCCATGAGTTTTTTCAATAGGTGAGGGGCACTATTCAAATTCCTTGAATTAGTAAAAAGATCTGTTTCACTCTCTCCCTTTCATTTCCTCAGTCTCAGAAATCAGAAATACCCATTTTAGAAAATACTCATATAAATACCCAATAAATCAGATACTTAAATCAATATTTAATATACTTTGAAATGATGTACATTTCCTTTATCTGTGCTCAAAACAATTTTTGAATTTGTATTGGCTGCTGAAGATACACTGATCATTTCTCAAAACAGAAAAACAGTCTTTGCTTCATTTGCCAAAAGCATGAAGAGGTTACATTTCCCAACAAAACTGGCTTTTGGGTTTGGATGCCAGGAAGTGAGAAGCACCTGAATTGCCAATTTCTCTGTTCCTTGTGCTCCTGGGTCACTGATGGTAAAGCTCTTTCTTATTCATTTGTATTACTGTGAAAATGGGTAGTTACGAATACAGGTCCCTTCTCAAAGGCACCTGAATATAAACCAGAGTTATGTGCTGTGATACTTTACTCTGACTCCAGAGTGACTTTACTGAAGACAAATCAAACCTAAAACACCATCACCCCTTTTCAAAATGCAGAGTGGTGAAGCTGAGCCGGATGATGCTGAGTGCCAAGTGAACTTTCTGCCACTGCACAGAGCTGGTACAAAAGCTACATGAGAACTACTTCACAAACTACTAAGATCTGCACAGCACCCGACACCACAAATTGCTGCTCATTTCCTCAAGGCACAGCTGACAGCTGACAGGGGAAATGGAGAAATACAAACCAGATTTCTTTTTTTCTTTTTAGATCCACCCAAACTAAAAATCTGCCTTCTGTGAGCACTTAGCTTGTTGTGCTCAACTTAGGGGGTTGAGTGATCTCCCACCTCCCATGGTGGTGGCTGCTCAGTTGGTTCAGGGGCAGCAGAAGCATCATCTTCTCTAGTGATGAGGTTTTGTTCCTTCTATTAGTTGAATGATCTGCTTCATAAATCAAATTACTTATAAATGGAGCAGCTTAAAAGTCATTGTGCAATTGAGAAGCTGGCGAGTTATTGTGCCTTATGGCTACCTTGGCTGTGTGGGTAAAGACCAAAGAGACAAAAATTGGTCTCTTTAACCTCCAGTGTCCCTTAACTTTCCCCTGATGAGTTTCCTGTCACTTCAATTTAAGGTGGTTTTTGATCAACTTATGAAAGCAGTTTTATTATGCAGTTGTCTCCAATTCCTCAGAAACAATTGCCCAGCTCCCTTTCTATGCCCTCTCTGTGCCCAGTATCTCTTTCTATGTGTTTCTTTTGCCATTCCTTTTTTTCTTTCTTTCTTTTTTAATCCTATTGTGACAGCTTTAATAGAACTGATAATTTTCTAAATAGGTTGTGATGATGTGGTTCATAAGTCTGTTCTTACAGGGTAGGCAGAAAAAAGCCAGGTAACAGTAGCATTTGGAGTGTCATTGAGACCACTTTTGAAACCAATTTCTTTTTGGTTTGCAATGCAGATGCCTTTGTAATGCACTCAAATTCTTCAACCTCACCCATTTTCATAGTTATTTTAGTATAACTATTTTTAACTGTTTTTTTCCTTTTCACAGGAAGATTTTAAATGTCTTTGTAAATTTAAATATATTGCAACTTAAAATGCCAGATCATAAGAAAAAAAAAAAAAACATCTTTTATAAATACTCATACTTAAGTTTTGTGAATGGTGTTGTTATTAATGCTACTTCTGATGGCTGTCAGATAGTGGGATTTACAAGTTGCTCTGAGTTCTGAACGAAGGAAAAGTGTATGTACACAACAACTTTCAGTGCAAAGGAAAACCAGAAGACATTGGTTTGTTACTGTAACTTGAAGAGGTGTGTCTGCATCAGCATGCTGATGTTTGATAAGCTGATACCTTTCTCAGAAAGCTTGAACATGGTGATTTTTGCAACATTTCTTTTTCTATAAATTGATTAAAGGGTGTTGAGTTTTTTCCCTCTACCTTCCTCCTTCCCAAATTCATAAACAAATGGCATGAAGATGATGAGCTATAAAAATGAAGAGTTTACAATCAGCTTTCAGTATGTAGAAAGTAAAGCTCAGTGATCTCTTCCTGATTATGAAGGGTCTCAGGGTATCTTGTTCAGTATACCATGCATTCTGAGAGACAGAAAATGTGACAGAATGCATATATATGCACATTCATATATAAAATATATGTATTTATATATAACATGTGTATTTTATATGTGTTTCAGTTTATTGGCACACAGAACAGCATGCTCCCAGGATCACTGTGAAAGTCTTTGTGACTGACACATCACAGAGCATGTGTAGAAAGAGAAGTGCATCCCCACAGGTACCAGTCTGCTGCATCAGCAGGTCCAGGTGGGATCTGGCCCATATGGTCATCCCTCCTCCATAACGTGTGTGAGATGTCACAGAGGGACCACTTTACCTTCCTGAGCTGTGCAGTCAGGCTCAGGAATGCAGCATGGGCCACAGCCCAGGGTTCTGTCTGGCCTTGACCCTGGGCTGGTTTTGTGCAGCACTGTTGCCTGACCTTGGTCCACTGTCACTGAGCTGTGAGAGTGTGTAAACTGAAACCAGGCAAGATAAGGAAAGTAAAACCAGGCAGAAATGCAAGTGCTGAGCTGGTAAGAGTGTCTCAAGGATTAGGGATAAAATACTGACATGGAAATATAAAACCTGAGAGAGAAAGAAGAGACAGAGGAGATGGCATCACTGCAATTGTGAGGACTTGTACTGATTTACTGGGGTATTTTGCCATGACTGAAATACTTTTCCTATGAAATACAAAGTCTGCAACAACAGTAAAAATCAACAGAAATCACCTCATATGTTTTTTTCTTCTTTCCTCCTCTACATTTTCCTTTTCCACACTTTTTCTTCACTGATTCTCCTCTCCTCTTGTCAGATCACTCCTGTCCTGAGTGATGCTTCTCCAATCAGCCTCTGGTCAAAAGTGCCTCCTGATACCCTTTACTGCTTTGCTCTCCTTACACTCAGTGAAATCACTTGAATCACACAACCCTCAGGACATGGTATTGGTGTGTCCTGGTTTGAGTGAGAGCAGAATTAATTCTGTTCAATGATTTCACTTTTCAGCTCAGTTCTAACTACCTTCACTGTCTGGTGTTAGCAGTGTGATTTCCCAGGCAGTCTCTGCTTCCAGCAGTGTCAACACCCCATGTTTAGAGTCAGTACCAAGGGCTGGTGTGCAGAGCAAGGCCACTGCTGGGTCTTGGGTACCATAATGGGGGGTGCAGAAAGTGCAAGGCTGCAGCTGCAGGGAGGAGCAGCCAGGACAGGTGACCCCAAACTGACCAACAAGGGCTTCAGCCACATAGATGTCATATGAGGGATAAAGCTGAGGGATCTGGAGGGTCTCTCTCTGCGGGGGCTCCCTCTCTTTGCCCTCTTGGACCACTTTGCCAGCTTTGACTTGGCTTGGCTCAGGTTCTCTGCTGGTTCCTTCCTTGGAACATCCAAGGAGGCCTTTGTCCATTCTGCCTTTGATCCTGATCTGTGTGTTCCTGAATCTGGTACCAGAATCCATCTCCTGGACACAGCTGTGTTTGGTGTGAGCTGAAGTCAGAAATGTTGCACAGTGTACCAAAACATTTTCTTTTGGGCACTTACTAAACAGACAAAAGGTACATTTTGGAGAGACTTGCAACAGTCTAGGAATCAGAAAATAAATGCTCCTCTTTTGCAGCCCACCCCATTGTGCCCCACTGTCCTTAATTGCCTCCTCTGAACTGAGATTCACTACATTTCCAGCTGCATCTGGGCTTGGAGAGCACATTCTGTAGCACAGGGGAGAGCAGGTGATCCTGTGCAGCCCTGTTTGCAGTCAGCCTGGTGGGAGAGACTGGCTCTTGAAGGAGGGGCAGAGATCTGGGGGCATATAAGCAATTCATCAGCAGTATTTTCAACTGACTGTGAGAAACTGCCACACCTGCTGCTCTGCTTCAGATTGGCCTTGAAATGTAGGCAGGCTGAAGGACGTTGAGCTTTTCTTTCATGACAACAAAAATAAGCACTTTGTTCTGCTATCAGTAAAGTTAAGGCAGTTTCCTACAAGCAATGATCATTCAAGAGCAGTTTCTGCCTTGTGATTGATACATAAATGAGAAGAGTATTTTTGGAAATGCTGGTTACTTTTACTATTATTACAAAAAAGAAAAAAAAAAAAGAAAAAAGAACTGCTAATTTTCATTTCACTAAGTCTTCTAATATGCAATTTCCAAAAGAAACACTTTGAGTTATCAGACAAAGGGAAACTAGCTCATTGCTGTGAGACAAAATCAGCAGTCCCTAGTAGAGTCACTACCAGAAAGTTGCATCTTGCTCTAGGAAGGATCATAGAATCTGGGTGCCTTTATGCCACAAGAAGTCCTCTTGGGACTGGTACCCAGGACCCAGAATAATGATGGAAAGCAAATGTCCATAGAGCCTGTCCAAGGGAATAAGTGTGTTAGAGGGCTGGTGCCTGACCCCAAACAGCTGATATGGGTACCCTGCTGGGAAAAAGGCCCAAGAAAGAGGAGCTCAGAGGCTGTGTTGGAAGATGCAGCTATGAATGGACTTTCTGTGTTTGCCAGGCACTTTTAGAGAAAACTGTGAAGATTTGCTCCTGATTCATCAAAGGCTTTCACAAATCTGCAGATGCCAAGCCTGACTTGGAAATCTGGGAGAGGCCACGTGCCACTTGTAGAGAGCATTGCTGCAGCAGAACTAATGTGGCCTCCCCAGAGCATCCCTGATGCAGGAATTGGGGAACCTCACTGCCTTGCCGTGAGGAGCAGGTGGGTGTCACAACCTGTGTGAGCACAGGGCTGGGTCCTGCTTGTCAGCTCTACCAGTGCCACCTGCCCAACCCTGGCTCTGGTAGCCCCTTGCTGCCTGGCACCCCTGGCCTTCCCCCTCAGAGCCCTTGGGCTAACTTGGGTATTTAAGGAAAGTCATAAAAGGTATCTTAACAACTAATAGATAAGACAGTGTTTTATTTTTGAGTAAATATTTAGAATACAGTTTCCAAACAACATTTTAAAATGGATTCTGCACTTCCTGTGTAAGTAACAAAAAAGATAAGTTATCCATTGGAAATACAATCTGTAACTTCACTGAAGCTTTTTTATCTAAGCAGGCTGTGAATTATTCTTTTCTTGTCCATCACCTGACCATCTGGTCCCCTCTGTGTAACATCAGTATCTACATCTGTAAAATGGGAGTAACAGTACTAAGCATCTTTGAAGAAGACCCTGGAATTTCAGAATAAAGGGTTTACTTAATTGCTGGATTTTATTTTATGATAGCTCTGCAACCTGATTCAGTTCAAGCCAATCACAAAACTACCATGGAGTTCAGTGAGAGCAAGATTGGATTGGTAAAATGTAGACTGGAAATAAATTATATAGATATTAACTTTAAAACAATTATCTGTGATATTCCCTCTTAACCCTTTCACTTTTTTTTACGCAGGCTAAAAGCCAGGTACCCCAACAAGTGACTCCATATAAATTTGAACATGAACAAAACATCATTCTTTCCAAAGCAATTAAAATTCTCATTCACTCTTTCCACCTCCTTCATGCTTGCTGTGTGTAATGGAGCTGAAAGACAACAAGGGACATGGTCACTAGAGATGTTTGTCAAGTGGGTGACTGAAGCTACTGAAGTTCCCTATTAATATGGTGTGAAGAGTTGGGTAAAGAAATGCTACAGTTCAAGATCAAATGTTTAGATGCTAGGAAATAACTTCCCAGGCAGCCTTAGCTCAGTTTCCCTATATATACCCTTTATAATATAGTATTTAATTACATTGTCACAAATAATTTCCTCATTAAATCCTCCTAATACCTATTCTGAGCATCCGTGTAGCCCTATGAGCTGGGTTTTCATCTTCCTGTGTCACAAAGAGTATTGGACTAGAACCTAACAGAGAAAGATTTTATACAAAATCTTGATTTTCTACAGGTTCAAAGGTGAAGTCAAGCTGGCATGACAGCCCTGAATGAGGATATCCATGGGGGACCTACAGAGGAAACAGCAGATCCACATGTCTGTTCCATTTGCTTCTCCCTTATATTTAATTGGAAATACAGTGACCAAAGTGATGGTCCAGTGTCTCCCCAGCAATACAGCCCCACTACTTGCTGATTAGCCAAAAGCCCCTTGCACAACTGGAATTGTGCATCTGTTCTAGCTGAGGATTGAGGATTTTATTTTGATCCAGAAACAGGAAGATTGCAGGGTGGTTTTGAAACCTATTGCAGAGGAAGGGTTACAGAGCAGGCAATCAAAGATGCTAAGGAGGCTTCTGAAGGCAAGCCATGGCTAGTCTGAGACTGGGAGGTGTGAGGAAACACCTTGCACATCACTGGGAACAAGAGCATCCAGGCAGCTCTGCAAGTCTCCCCTTTCCCTTCCACAGTAGCTAATTAGTCTCTGCATAGGGAATAGGTTCATGGTGAAAAGCAAAGCCCTGCACTGGCTGTTTCCAGGCAATTATTCATGTCTGCCTCTGGGACAGCAGTTACTTTCTTATTTGAGAATCACAGGAGATGACTTTCCATTAAGCAATCAGTCTTGTTTACAGGAAAAATGCACGAATAAATAAAAGAAATTCTCTACTGAGGCAAAAATGACCTTTTTGATTTTTAAGTGACAAACACAAGGGATGACACTGATGAAGAAAACCCTGAAGATTTTTGGCTCTGCTTAGAGGAAAAGGAAAAAAGCACTACCACCACCAAAAAAAAACCTCAAACCAAACCAAACCAACCAACCAAACAAACAAAAAACCAAAACAAATCAAAAGTGTAAAGACTTTTCTTTAAAAGATTTACCTTATGGTTTCAAAAGTAAAGATAACCTCTCCAAATAGGTAGAAAAATGTCACTACTAATAAGGACTGTGGGAGAACAGAGTTTGCACATCTTTCCTTTCAAACATTTAATTGCTTTCAAGCGTTCCAATTCCTGCTTATTTCGACAGGAAAGTTTGAAAGGATAAATGTGTCTCTCTGACATCCAGGTGGCACTCAAGGTGGTTCTGACTGCGTGTGCTGGCTCAGGGTTGCTAAAGATCTATATTTGAAGCCATGTGAATAGCAGTGAGGTTGCACACTCAGCATCACACAGATCATTTGAAGTTCAACAGGTATTTTAAAATCTGGTTATAAGCACCGTATGTGTCTAGGTCTCCATTATGCTCAATTTTGGGGCTTCTTTCAGGACACTGATTTATAAAAAGCTACTTAGAAATAATGAACAGGATCAAATGGAAATGAATGGCAAGGCAGTGAGAGGATCTGTCCTTATAACAAGCCGTGGCAGTAGCAGATGAAGCAAACTGGCCTTCCCTGGCTCCGTGGCTTGGCTGGGGAATCGCTCTCCCGAGGGGGCCGAGCCCACGATAGCCTGGCAGCATAATCCCTTGAAAAACTAGAAGTGCTGCTTGCACAGAGGGTTTAGCATGACACATCGTGGTGCAGAGCTGGGAAAATAACCCACACATTGCTCTTCCAGCCTTGCAACAGCATTAATAGGTTTTCTCGTGAGTTTTGCTGACTCTGTAGCCAAAGGCGGGCTCAAGGCCGCGAAGAGGGCGGAGCAGCCGGTGCTCCGCTCCACAGGGCAGAGGCGATTCTGGTGCTGCCACTGCTTGGGGTGGGAGAGCTCCCGCTGCCTGGAGCGGTGAGGAGCCTGGCATGAAAGGATCAGCTGTGCTCAGATACATGCCCTTTTCATTCCCAGTTTCCTGGACAGAAAGGCATCCCCAGCAGCCATCTGCCAGCCCCCCAACCCTGGCCTAGCCTGGGTGTAATGGCTCCTGGGGGAAGCATCTGACTCATGTACCCCGGGCTAATAACATATTGCAGATATTCCTCAGAAGACAGCTGAGCTTTTTGATGCCCTCTGATGCCTGAAGAGTGTTTTGTTCCTTGTGCCTTCACTGTACGTGCTGATTCCTCCAAGGTGTTTTTGAGGGCAAACCTGTCATCCCACAAGACAGCGCTTGCTTTTGTACATCTGCCTCATCTGAGAGAACTGGGAAGTTGGTCTTTTGCAAGACATCAGAAAATAGTCTTTAAAAGGGGCACTATTGTTTAAAGAAGTTACTGCTTACTAAAAGTGCATGACCTTCTATAAGTGTTCATAAAATTTCAGATGAATGCCTCAAAATCAGTTAATATTTTACTGATTTTCTTTTTCTTTTTCTTATATTTTTAATTTAAATTTTGTTTTCTTTTTTCCCTTTCCTTGCCCTTCTCTTTTCCTTCCTTTCCTGCTCTTTTTGCCCCAGCACAGCACTTATGCACACATGTTACATATATTACGCATGTTGTGTGGTTTCAAAGGATTAATTCCAGGTGGAAAGGTAAACACATCACGGAAAGAAAAGGAAAATAAACTCTATTGCTGTCTCTTTGCATCCTTCCTGGAGGATACTCTAACGTAGTCTCTAATCTGAAGGACATTCTCACTGGGAAGAGTGTCATGTCCTTTTTTTACAGCATATATATGACTGAAATTGCTCATTAACATTCTTTCCCACCCAGTGTTTGCTGTGGGCTATGCTGTGGACTCGATTGTCTATGTCAATATCTTCTGGCCTCAGAGGGACTCCTTATCCCTTTCTGACTCTGCCTTGGAATATGTTCAGGATTATATTCAGACGCCTTCCAAGTTTCAGCATCTTTCCTTTGCAGATTTAATGGCCTCACCAGTGTTATCTACCTTTTTTTTTTTTTTTTACTTCATTTATCTTAGTTACATTTAGTTAATTGAGACTAATGCTTTGTTGAATAATCTCTCTCTCAGTCCCCAAGCTGAGCCTTTGAAGTGAATAGATTTGAGTAAAAATTTGCAAATGAGCTATTAATATTGCCACAGCAAAGATTCTCTCTCTCTTCACCCATCATTTCCACGTTGGCCTGGAGGGGATTCCCTTTCCTGATCTGACAGTCAAACAGTTGCCAGCATCACTTTTTCCTTTCAGTACAGCTGGGGCTTTATGTCTAGAAGCCTGATCTACTTCTGACTCATACTGACTGGGGTGTTCTTACTTCTGAAGGTGAGATTGTCTTATATTACATTTTATCCCAAAAGAAGGGAAAACATATATTTTCTCTCTGACTCCTTCATATCCTATAAACACATTTAAGACATTATTTGTCTCTTAGATTTCGGTATCACCAGACAGAGTTTGGGAATGCAAGGCAGAGGTGCATCCAGGGACTACTGCAGGACTTGTGCTGAATGGGGCAGTTTATTAATAGAGTGTGTTCTGGTACAGGTGAAAGGATTTCAGGAAGGCAAAGCATTTTTCTTTTCCTTTAAAAGTGCCTTCTCCAAAAGCACTGCTTTGCATTCAAGCCAGAAAATGGTTTTCATGTTGTTACGAAGAGGTGCTGAACAAACAGGATGAGATAACCAGCTTATTATGGGAATGTATTTCTATGATATTTATTAAGTTATATTATATTATACTTTATTATATTATATTAATACTAAGTAAGCTCAGGTCACTGCTCCCTGGTCTTGCCTTTACAGTCATGGAACAAAGTAATCCCATGAATGACACATGAAAGAAAAGAAACCTTGATATTTCCATAAGGAACTTGTGTCCTGAAATAGATTTGCTTTTTGGTACCCAAATTTAGACACCACAAAGAGACTGAAATATTTTAGAAATTGTTGATCACATTCCAGCTCTGAATATCAAGGCTCCTGGGAATTCAGACATGGTGGGTATGCACAGCTCTATATTTAGGTATCTGAAAGTGAAAACCCCAGCCATGATCTCCAAGCTGAATACATGAGAGCACACAGAGAACTTGGCTCATCCTTCCTATTTTCAAAACCTTTCATGCACTGTAGGTATATTTCTGATGAAAACAAGCTTCTTTTAAATGGGAATCTCAGGAATGAAATAACATTTATGGAGTAGGGTTTGGTATTGTGGGTTTGTTGTTTTGGGTTTTTTTTAGGCTGGTTGGTTTTTATTTTTAAAACTGAACAGAGCATGGAATCTTTTGGATTCCACAAATACAATAAAGTGCTTAAATACTGCAACATTTTCACTCTTGACTCATTACTAGGGTTTTTCAGCATTGTGTTTGTGGAGGAGCTATTTATGGGCTATTAAAACGGTTCTAAGAGAAAGGAATTTAGAGAATGTCCTTGAGTGCTTTGGGGAGCTTTGCAGAACAGGAACAACATAACCTTGTGACAACCCTTGGTGCCTCTCAGGTGAGGCTGTCCTGTTTGCACCATGCTGCTGCCACAGTGGGATCCTTCCCTTGGGTGCAATGACATGAGGACACATTATGGGAAAGAAGTCACCACATCCATTCAGAGATGGTACCAGTCTTTACCTTGGTGCTCTTCTTGAAGAAGGAATAGTCACAAAGCTCTACAGTGTGGTTTTAATTGGGATGGTTTCTACACAGAACCTAAACAAACCATAGAGGGTGTCCCCCAAAGGAAAAGCCTGATCAGAAAAGAGCCTTGATATTACTTCTTCATACTGAGGCAATTGATAAGGGAACTAAGAACTAAGTAAAAGAGAAACTAAGAACAATAGTAAAAGAATCTCTTAGCATCAGCCACACAAGATACTCAAAAACAATGCAACTTTTTATGTAGCCCCTTAGTCAAAGAGCAATTAAAACCATGGGGCAGGTTTGAACCAGGATGGGACTGCAAGGCAAGCCAAAACTCAACGAGGTGAAAAGTACACAGTGAGGAAGACTACTGACTTCATCCATGGATCCCAGCCCTGCCCCCACCCACAGCTGTCAAGATCTACCATGCCTGTGCAGGAGGGTGGAGCTGTGGACATGATGCATGATAATGACTCCCCCAAACTAATCAGCATAATCCCCCCTATTGCCATCAATGCAATGCATATGTATTGGTAGTTAATGAGTATGTAACTTCCAACGGTATAAAGGGTCCTGTGTTTGTCTCTGAGGTGTACACCCCCCGTGCACCCAGTGCTGAACAAACACACCTGCTCTATAACCTTTCCCTGGCTGGAAAGTTTGATTTCCACATGTCACAATCAGCAGTGATGTCTAAAGCATGTTAACTAAATATGTATATGCATCTCTTTTAAACACAGCACATTTTGTAGAAGTCAATGGCAACGGGAAGAAATCATAATAGAAAAATCACTCCTTTCTCACCATTAATACTAGTGATGGACAGAGAGAAAGGCTGCCTCAGACTCTTTGCAGGCTCATGTGCCCTGCCCTGCCCTTCCTCTGGCTACTGCTCTCTTCCCTTCTATATCAGGGCAATTTCATCAGGGACACTTGGGAGACTTTGTCCTACCAGCACAGGCTGGTGACCTGTTGGGTCAGGTACCAAAGAAATAACTGCAGAAGTAACTGCAAAAGCAGGACATGGTAAACACCACAAGAAGAAGTGACAAGTTGTGAGTGACCTCTGTTAAAAGGCACTGAGGCACCATCTGCTGACCTGAGAGAGTCATAAGAGGTGTACCCAGAAACAGACATATAATTCACATCAACTGTCTATGTGGCTGGTGCTGTCAGTGGGACTTTGTTTTTTATAACAATGGGACTTCCATTAATGAATGTAGCCTGTTAGGGAGGGATGGGATACACCTGTCCAGGACAGGTAAGAGAATCTTTGGTAACAGGCTGACCAGCGGCAACCTAAACTCTGACTTGGACAGTTGGTACTTGTGTTATCTTGGTGTTTTGTAGCCCAAAAAAAAATCATCATCTCTCCAACCCTGCTATGCCCTGGGTGATCTCTTGTGGGCAGCCAGGAAAAGCTGTGGCTGAGGACAGGAATCAACACCCCAAACCCCAAAGTCCTGCTGCAGAACCGAGGATACAAAGGGGGGCTATGAGGGCTATGTCAAGAGCACTGCTTATGGCATCTACTAAAAAATAATAGCAGGAGACATTTCCCACCTCTCCTGCCTGGTCAAAGACTGACTCCAAGGAAAGGCTGTAAATCCAGTGCCTGAGTTTTGGGTTTATTTTGCCAGCAGTGTCACTCTCTCGTTTCTGATTAGAGTGTGATGAACTAGGAAAAGGGTTTGAACTGGCTTATCAGGATCCAGTGAGATAAACTGGAGAAATCCTGCCAGACTGAGAGACACACTGGCTGTTACTTTAAGGGCACAAAAAGATCAGTGGCTGAAAGAACAGATCTTCTGACACTATAGGGATGACATTTGCTGTATGACATTATGTGAACTTTAAGATAATTAAGTGTGAGGTCTCTGCTTGGCTTTTACACTTTTACAGTGCAGCAGTTACTCCGGTCGCTCCTGTGGGACAGGAGAGGCATCGGCAGGATCCTCAGCGTGCACTCTCAGCTGACAACATTCATAATCATTTTCCAGATTTCCTGCTTTAAGCTAACCTGAATTTATCACCTGACAAGCTCAGCAGTGAAATCTAGTTTTTATCTGTCACAGAGCAGACGGCAGTGGAAATGAAGGTTCATTACCTTCTCCCTGTTTCACTCGCTGATCAGTGACCGCTCTGTTGGTCACTCTGTCTTCATAGATGACAAGGGCTGCTGCAGGCTGGTTCCGTCATGTGGAGATGAGGGAGGATGTGGTTTTGAAACCTTGAACACCCTTCACTCAGACTGCTCAGCCATTCAGCAGCTGCTGTGTAGCATGGGCTCTTCAGTTGTGTCCTGGATGAAATGATCTCATTAGGTGATTTCAAAGAGCTGGATGGAGCAGAGTCACCTGCTTTATCAGAGCCTCATCAGCTTTCCTGGGATTGATAAAGCACATGTGAAAGGGATGTCTGCATCCCCTGAAAACCTTCCTTTAATGATGTAGCTACAAGATTTCTTAGTTCAGAGAGCAGTTAAACAGATCAGCCCTTTACCTCATCTCTTTCTCCCTCCTCCCCTTTATTTTCCCTTTATCCCAGCATTATTTTTTGTTTGTTTCTTTCCCTCCATTATACTTCCAAACCCCCTAATGATATTTACCAGCTATCAACATGTTTATTCTAGAACATGGAAGCTAACATGGAAGCACAGATATAAATCCTCTTGGTGAATCCCCACCTCTGGAATAAAAGGGGATTTTTGATTCCTAGTCCACAGTGATAAAGTAGAAAGACATTGATCCTGAAATAAAGCTGTGCCTGGGGGAATTTTACCAACATGTCTGTAGTAGTTGGCAGTGCCAGGTTAGCATGTGCTGGTACAGCTCTTTCACCTGCAAGAGCTGCTGCCTGGGTAGAAGTGCTGCACATCTGTAGATGAGAGGTAGAAGGCAGCATTCAGTTTTCTCAACAATAGAAAGGGCAACCAGTCTCTGCTGCACTCCTCCCATGCTATGGCCCTCGTGGGCCTGGCAAATAATTTTTTTTTTTGGTAGAAAATGTGGCTGGGTAAAGCTGGAGAGAGAGCATGTACTTGCAGAATGAAAGTGCCATTTCTTGTGGTTTTTTATCTTAATTGAATTTTAAAAATTACTCTTGCTTTAGTCCTTTATATTGCTTTCACTTGAAAGCTGAAGAGTTGCTAGATAGATTACAGAAAACACATAGTCTCATGAGATATTTTTAAAGTCATTCTCAGAGTTATTATAGGAAAATATCCTTTTCTCACAGCGTCATAACCTTAGTCTGTTGTCTCCTCCTGTGATCTTCAGAATGGTTACTATTTAATTATTGATATTTACAACACGGCAGTAGTTAAATGTGGCTGCAGTTCCACAGGTAATTTTTATGTGCCTACATTCAGTGAGAAAAATATTTGTATTATGATGAGTCACAGGAAATGATTCAAAATTCTGTATGGAAACATCTCCATGACCTCCAGCCGCAGCTCAGAATTCTTGGCATAATCAGCAGTTGCTGACTGAAGTCTGCAGGGTTTAATCCAACTGTTGTTTCCCTTTGCTGACAGGCAGGGAATGATGTGCTGGCTCCTGCCTCTTCATGTTCAGCAGTGACTGTGCCTGGATGGTTGCAGTGGGAGAGCTGAGGCCCCTCGGAGGCACCTGCAGCCTGTACCACCCCGGATTCCTTATCGGACGCATCTGATGCTGCGTTAGGGTTGCACAAACCCTCTGCACAAACCCTCTTTGCTTTTGTGCCTTTAGGTTTTGATTGTCTGAGGAATTTGCTTGCAGCAAGAGCTCTCTGCAATGATGGGAAAAACCCTGTTTTCCTCCTGACAGGTACCCCCAGCCCCAGCCTTTGCTGCTGAGATTTCTTCAGGCATTCAAACCTCATCTGTTATGCAGCAGCACTGGGGAGGGGCAGCTGAAGGCACCAAGGGGTTAAAGGGATGTGGCCGTGTTGCTCTATGGGGTCCACATTTGCAGGAACATCAGTGACAGCAGATGAGATGCAGCCTCTCTTTAATAACCCTGAATGTGGGCCCTGGGGTAAAGAAGCTTTTGCCCTCCCCTTTGCCAACAGCAGCGTTCCTCCGGTGGAGCCCCACGGGCAGCAATGGGAGTGGGGCACCCAGCAAAGCAACCTCTCATTAGGGCTCAGCAAGCTCTTGCACAAAGGCTACCACGCCAGGATTTTGCACTGGTGGATGGGTGGGGACTTGTCCTCTAAAAATGCCCAGGGTACCAGTGGGCAGCTCATGCTTTAGTAGAAGTGGCTTTCAAGCAGAAGCCCCAGTGACCTCTGCTGATCTATAGCTCTGGGGACTGGCTGACAAGGATTAATTGATTCATCTTGGGCCAACAGCTCAGCTTTCTCAGCTGGTTACCACTCCCTGGGAAACATTATTTTCTTCAGTCAGACTTGACTAATTGTAAGCCTTTAAGAATGGCACTTCCAGAAAAGAGGGGCCTGCTGAGTGAGTTATTAGTCATCCTTATCTGGGAGGGAAGCGACGGCTGCTCTAACAGCTTCTTTATCTCTGCAGCACCATGTTCTCTGAAGAGGGGGTTGTGGGGACACTGTATGGCAGGGGCTTCCATACACCTTCCTTCAAGGAGAGCAGAGGGCAGAACAGTTAGTTTCTAAAGCACTAGCTTTATGTTCTAGTCCTATGCTCTCCAAATAATGACCGTGTAAAAAGCTGGGTTTTTTGTGTGTGTGTGACTATATTTTTCTAATGTTGTCTGATGAAGATTTCCTTTTTTTTTGCAAATAGATAGAGCTCAGTGTTTCCCCTGATAGATGACTTGGCTCTGTGTCTGAGACAGCTTTGCAGCAGACTCCAAATGTCTGGCAGAAGATAATTCTTGCTCTTCAAAAGCATGGTCCTCTCTGTGGGCATGGTAGAGCCCAGATGCATTTTGAAGAACGGCATGGCAGAATTTCCTTTGGTAGCAGCATTTTCCCCTCTGAAGCACTTGCTCTCAGGTCTCAGTACGGTTTCTCACATTCTTTCCAAACTTGACCCCACTGTGGGTCCTGTTCTGGGGTGGTGAGGAAATCTCCAGGGAGTGTATTGAACACATTGTATGTTACACAATTGTACAACCCGGTGTTGGGAAGTGGCTTGGGCTGTACCAGACTGGTCCTGTCAGATGAGGTGTCCTAAATGGAAATGTAAGAGCATCACTATGTGTCTTCTCTCTTTAATCCTCGTACACCTGCAGAAGAAAGAAAACAGTCTTGCTCCAAACCTCCCCTCACAAGAAGCATACAGTCACATTGTATTTCAGTGTAACTGGTAGGTCTCTTTAATCAAACAAAGGTTTGGTTTTGGTCTGTGGTTCATAGGTTCCTTCCTTGTCATTTCCTATCAATTAGCAAAAATAACTCATCCTCTAGAAAAACTGGCATCAATCTGCCTGTCCAAAGTAACTGAATTGCTGCCAAACTGTCTATACTGCACCTCCTTTGCACTAAGCACTCTGTGACATCACTTGTTTCATACAGCAGCATTGTCTACAAAATGACATTTGGCTTTTGCCTTGACAGGTGTTTGTCAGTATCTCTCCATTTTCCCCATTACTCCTCACCATGAGTTTTACCCATAATGAGGCTGGGAGTAGGGGTTGCTCTGCACTTATCTCAGAGATTGTCACAAATAACCTCAGCTTCTTAGAAGGACCCATCAACACCCAGTTTATGTTTCTGTCACTGATTTGTCTGCCTGGGACCACCATCAGCAAAGTCCTCTGGTGCAGCAGGATGATGCATCTCTGCTGTGCAGGTTGAAGAGCTGCTCTGTCATTTTCATTAGCTGTATTATCCACATAGACATTAATGGCTCAGATTTCATTCTTTATCTGTGATCTTCAGTCCTGTTTGTTAGGATACTTGTGATAAAAGAGTGGACCTTTCAGGCTGGTAACCTTTTTTTTTTTTTCATGACACATCTTTGCACACAGAGTATTACAAGCAAAAAAAAAAATAAATTTCAATGTAATATCTGTTTCTGAAATTTTCTGTTTCTTCTTCCATCAACATCATTGACCTTATCTGGGCATACAGAGGGGAGGATGTCTGTCACGGGCTGAGATTAACATCATATTCCTAAGAGTGTCATCCTGTATGTTCATTTACCACTGAAAGGAAAACAGAAAAAAAAAAGTGCATTGAAACCTTTTAGAAATCAGAATATCTGCTCCAATCCTATCAAGATACCATCCCTGGAGGTATCTTAAAGATGTGTAGCTGTGTTGCTCAGGGACAAGGTTTAGTGGTGGACTTGGTAGTGTTAGGTTAATGGTTGGAATTAATGATCTTAAAGGTCTTTTCCAACCTAAATGATTCTATGTTTCTATGAAAAGTCTTCTAATTTGGAATACAACTACTCATTGAATGTGCTACAGAGCTTGTCATTTTCTAAACATTGCAAAAAAGTTTTGAATAACTGATGATGTAAGAAATTTTGCTTCAGCAGGTACTTCTGCTTAAAGTCACCTATGAAAGGGCTCACAGCTTCCCTTATTTAAGGGAATATTATCTCTAATATGAAATGATCTCTGTCTTTCTAAGGCTGGCAGATACACCTCCTTTGCTGTTTGCTGTCCAGCTTCTTTCTGTTAATCCAGTAGACAGGACACCATGGCTTATCACTCACGTCCAACACTGCTTTCCTGGTACTTTATTTCCTATTAGCCTAAATTATCATAATTGAAGTCAGGCTGAGAGTGGTAGTAACACTGAATCACATTCTTCTGTCTCTCTTGCTTTAAACTACTTCTAGATTATTTTACACTATCTGACATACCAAGGCCCACAGTAATACTGAATATTAATTTATATTGAATAATTAAGATTAATCAAGAAGTAAAACAGTGTGTGCAGTTCATGCTGCATGTCTTTTAATGCCACATGTTTCTGGTTTGCATGTCCTGCTCGAGGCAGTACCACAGTTATTCAGCCTTTGTCAGCTCTTTAAAGGATCACAGATGGGCATAATATCTAATAACTGCCACATCCTCAAGCACATCACTACTTCATTTGTATAAGAGAATAACAAAGCTTCACAGTTTTAGGGCTTTGGGGTATCACTTTTGCCTCTTCCTGATCAACCCCTGATCAACCTCACCAGATGTCTAAAATCTTCACAGCAGGGGATCTGTTGACACCAGGCAGTTTGCTTCACCTAGCCACCTTTTGTTCTGATGGAGATTTCCATCCAAGAAGGAGGCACACAGGATTTCTCAAATATTGGAATTTGTCTTTTCTAATCAGTGTTAGCATCTACTGCCCAGAAGAACTGCAAAGACAGTGTCAAGAAAGGCAGATTAGCTTCACAAAATGAAGTTTGTAGTTTAATGCTATTAGCACAGTGAGAGTTTGTAACCAAAGTCTGTAGTTGGAGGTTAGAAATTGCTGATGGACAGATTTCCAAAACTATCACTATTCCATTCACCATCAATCTGCCAGAATAAATGACTGACAAAGGTACATGGACAGTTGGTATAAAAATCTATCTTATATCCCTTTTATCAAGCTTGGCTACACAGTTCTGTCAATTTTCCACAGAAAATCAATAGCAATAATAGCTGTCTTGTTAGTGTTACTAATATGGATTGTTTGTAGGGCCAAAACATTGTTTGGCCTGTATTTTTTTTCTTTCACAGGGACTGTTTAGGGATCTAGAAATACCAGAGATGAGTTAATTGTTCCAATTACATTTGGAAGATTTCTTCAAAAGAAGTCCCAGTCTGCTTTATGAGGACCTGGGCTAATCTTCCAGGGCCCAGTTTTGCAGCTCAGCATCTGTTTTCTTACAGATATAATTTTCAAACAGGAGTCTGGCATTGCAATTCTCTTGAGCTTTTCCAAGTAAATTGATGATAAAATTAAGTGAATTAATTTTCCTATTTCCCACTAATACCCACTCTGCCCCATTAGCTAAGGCTTCTTATAATCAACATTACAGACCCAACCAAGCCTTTCTTCTCAGACCCAGATGGGTCGAGCAGGGAAGCATTCATGTAAGACTGTGCACCCTGAGCTTTTCAGTCATTTCTGTTCCTTGAAGGGGGAATTGCCTCCCTCCAGACCCTGGTGCTACAACAGCACTGTGTCCTGCCACCCTCTGCACATCCTTTGCTCTGGTCCATGGTGTCTGTCCTTGGTCAGCCTTGCAATGCTGAGGTAGTTGAAACACGTAGTACCTGCACCACCTTGGTGTCTCCTGCTCTCACTGGCAGCACCTGCTGTTAAGGCTGGAATTGGCTTTGTTTCAGTGGGATCAGTGGTGGGGCTCAGCTGCCTGCAGGACTGATCTGCCACAACCTTACTTGTCAGTGCTCTAGGGACCTGACCCAGATCTGAAAGCTCATCTGACTCAGAGAGCTGAGAGGTTTTCATGGAGACAAGGAGATAACAAAGCCCAGTAGCTGAGAAGGAAACTATTCCTTGGGAGTTATCAAAGAAATTCTAATTTCAGAATAAAACAAAAAAGGAATTATTTTTTTAAATCAATCTTTTTTGTTGTTGTTATTTTGAAAAGGTTCTTTTCCACAACGACACTGCAGTTTTTAACTTGGTGATTGAAAGGCTTTCCAGAGGGTTGCACTGGGGCTACTAAAGTTCTTCTAAAGGCTTCTGAATGTGGCCAGCACCCATGGAAACAAGGGGCTTAGGACCATCTGATCCTGAAGACCTGGTCAATGTTGAAAGAGATACAACCAAAAAAAAATGGATTGTTGTAATTTTCTTTAAATGCTCCTGCCTTTAGAAAGCAGGAAGCAGGCAGAGGACTCAGCAGGTCCTGTTCTGAGATCATCCAGCAAAGCATCCCAAGAGGGGACAAGGCAGAGGGAATCCTTCCTCACCACCTCAGTCTGATCCCTGCAAATGCCCTTTGCCTTCACAGGGCTGGAGACCTCAAACTACACCAATTGTTTGAATTTCACTGACACAATGAACCTCCCCCCACCAGTGCATCTTAGCTCCAAGTACTCACATGTTTTTCCCCTTTCCTGCTCCTTCATGTGTAGGCAGCACCACACCAAAGGGTGGTTTTGATTGTGTTTTAGTTAGTGCTAAATATACCAGGATCAGTGCAGAAGAAACATCTATTCTCATGAGAGGTAAGTCTGAGATCCCTCTATATGTGGTCACTGGAAAACCCAAGAGACTCTGCCCCAGTGCAGAGATGTGTTGTGTGGAAATTTAATCTCCAAGTACTTTCACTCGAGCATCACTCAGTGATGCTGGTGCTTCTGACCTCATCATGTGTACACAAACTGCCAGAGCTGTTAAATAGCTGCTGAGTTTTCACCCCATGTTAGTGTATATCTCTGGTAACCAAAATATTTCCTTATATACTATATATAATATATATAATAAGGCTGTGTTATATTTTCCCTACTCTGAGTCAAGGGCAGAAGTTTCAAGCTGACTCCATCTACTGATCAAGAAGGGCTCCCTAAGATGCTGCCTTCTCCTTTTCCTCAGCAGCTTTTAAGTGGAAATGACATGATCCAGAGATTTCCTGGGAGAATGAACCCAGGAACACTGCATTTTCCTGTTTACATCTCCAGCTCCTACCAATAACTTACATTTTTTAAGGGATTTGAACTCTGCAGAATGGCCTGAGTGTGCATGACTTCTGCAAAGGCAACAGGGCTGGAGGAGAAAGGAAGATATCAGGAGGGGTTGCAGACAAGCAGGACCTCAGTGTGGCATTCCCATGGCTGCACTGGTGTCCTGATTCCTGTGCAGATGTTATGGGATACCTGTGGTGGCTGATTTTCCTGCTTTGTCCTTGGGAAGGAAAGAAACAAGCCTGGTTTAACTGGAGCAGGAAGAGAGGATAGGGTGTTGTGAGGGGAAGCTGACTGACTGCACTGTACTGAACAGGAGTAACCAGAGAAGGAAAGTCATTCTGGTTTACAGTTTACAAACCAGGCAGTAATTTGAAAAGCTTTTGTATATTTCAGTGCCAAAGTGCCAGGCAAATGTGACATCCAGTCAAGAGTACAGATGTTGAAAATAATTAGGAAGGCAAGACAATTAATTTTAGTAATGTTATTTAATAACAATAACAACCTCCATTTCATCCTAAGTGCTCTGAGGTTACTCCTACTATTTTATTTCTGAGCATTCTTGAGTGTGACTTTTTAAATCTCTTTGACTAATTCACTGCTTTCTATTTTGGGAAAGACTTGAGAGGTGCTGCTAATGAAGACAAATGAAGGAAAAAGAACTTGATGCCAGAGTATGAAATTTTGCTCATTAACTTGTGCTACCAATTGGCTGATTGATACTATTTGGATGTAGATGGGGTAATTAATGACAGGAAGTAATGAAGCAGGATATGAGTTGTGCAGAATGCACTGCAGTAAATCTACCTTTTATTATGGCTTGGTTTATTTATGTGTGCTATATTTGTTGTGCCACTGCCTGATGTAGTTACCACCTTCATTTGGAATTTCCTTAACTTAATTGTTTTCTTCATTCGTTTATGTTATTTGGGGATTTTTTTGTTTATGTTTCTGTAGGTAGTAATTTCCTAGTCTGTTTTTAGTAGCATGAGGATGCATTTTCATGGCCATATGGAACATTTCAGCATGTGAAATATTTCTTACAATAGGAATTGCCATTGAAATGAACTATACTTCCTTCCTCCTTCATTGGACAGGCTATTGGTATTGCCAGTAAATTAATGGTCACTAATCTCCGATGTACTCTCACTTACATTATTCTCTGTCCCAGAAGGAAATGAGCTAAATATGATTTATTTTTTTTTTTTACATTTTTTGGGGTGGTTGGAGGGTGAAAGGCTATGCCAGAACATTTTTTTTAAATGACATCCTCCTGGGAAGGAAATTGTCCTATGTTTTGAGCCAAAGGATTTTAAACAAGTAAAATATCACTGTGCTTTTCATTTAGCTTCTTGATATGAGAACAATATATATCACCTCAGAAAAAAAGATGAGCTTAAAATACTGAGTGATGTGAAATGACCCCTGTAAAGATTCTGTTTATGCATGTGAATATTTTTACAGAAACTTACTGAGGTGCTAAGAGAATATAGCCAAGAAAAGTTATTGACTTGAATGTTTGTTTGAAAGATCAGTCTGTTGCCATGAATAGTTGTACCCAGATCTCTCAAAGAACACCATGTTTTGTACATTTCTCTGTCTGTCTTTTGCCACTCAAAAACCTTTGAATCCTTCAACATAAACCTGACTTATACTTGACGTTGTACAGTGAAACCTCATATAGTGCATGGCTCATCAAATCACAGAAGCACAGAATGTTAGGGGTTGGAAGTAGCTCTGTGTGTTTCACCCCAGAGCTGCCTGCACTTCTCACTGTTTATAAATGAAACACATTAGGAAGAAAAAAAATACCTCTTTAAAATTACTTCATTTACTGGAACATCCTTGGAATTGTTCAGGTATAGGCTCAGTAAGGGATCTTTAAGTGATCTTATTATTCAGCCTGCTTCAAAGAGCTAATAAACTCTTTAAAGTTCATAATATAATAGGCTAATAATGGATATTACTCTGTGTGGGCTATCTTCATGAGATAATAATCTGAAGAGAAAGTTCATCTTTCTGGAAACACTATAGCCAAGAGAAAAAAATTTTCTCACCCTCTGCAGAAAGGAAAAAGCAGACTTTTATCTTTCAGAATTTAGTGAAAACATTTTGAATGTTTATTTGAAATGAGAGGACTGGCCAGCCAGCTGGCAGCCTTCTGAAAGTCTGTGTGTCTCCTCTCAGCAGATGGTGCACGCAGAACCTGAACACAAAGTCTCCTCCTTTTGTCTTAGGTGCTTAAAACTGCTTCAAGGCATAACTGTAGGCTGCTGCTGTGCCACCTCTGCCACTGCTTTCATGGGACTAGTTAGGGTAGGAAGCATTTTACAATGGGCAAGAGAGCATTTGACACAAAGCATTTTCTTTTTCCTATTGAAATAAACATAGAGTTGATCGCTTGGTCTCTCCTGCTCTCCTCCGTCCTCCTAGAGTACCCATTTTTGCCCTTCCCCACAACTGCTCTGCTGTTATCTGTCCACATTTATTCCCTTTAACTCAAGTTCATCCTATCTCCTTTGAGTCAGAACTTTTACGTTTTTACTTTTTTTTCTTCATTTCTTCTCCAGTCCAGTCTCTTATGAATTCAATTAAGCACTTTACAGCTGACATGAAAATAAGAGACGTTCTGAGATAATTACTGTGGTAGACAGAGACCGAAAACTTGCAGGGAAACTGCCAAAACACTTCATCGTGTAGGCACCACAACCTGGGAGCACGAAGTTCCCATGACTAATTATTGATGTCATTAGTCATTAATCAGTCTGTGGATGTAAAAACTACAGTTAAAAGTTACTCTCTGGTATTTCTGACTGTTGGTCAGAAACGATCAAATGGCCGTTGATAAGAGGGGTGGATTTAGCTGCCAGTTTTTCTCGTAAGAAAATACCTGTAATCCCCTCGACCCGATTAGTCACAGGGGCGGCAGCCCGAGCAGCAGAGACAGGGATTCCTGAGAGCCGAAGCCAACGGGGCCCTGCCTCTGACACGCTCTCTTAAAAAAAAAACTGGACTAGGTAATGGAGCTCCCCCTAATGTTGTTTCTATATTATAGACATCCCCTGGGCTGCCGGCTCCTGCAGCCCCTGGCTGGGCAGCCCGGGCCAGGGTGGGTGGCCAGGTGGGTGCTGCTGTGGGTGCTCTGGGTACCTGCCCCACAGGCAGGCTCTGTCTGCAGAGCACCTGCGTCTCTAGAGACGGGTGCTCAGGGTTCCGTACCTGAACAAAGAGCCTTTGTTAGCCCTCCTCAAACGTGTTAGCTGATCTCACTCTTAATACTGGACCATGTATAAGAGTTTAATGACTATTCTGGCTGTTAAGCCTCCTAGGAAAAGGTCTTCATAGCCATTCAGGTTGCTAACTCTAAAGTAAGAACAGAGCAAAAAACAGATTTCTAGCTCTCTTTTAAGGATTAAAGGCAAATTCCACTCACTGACATGTCAGAGGATTGCCTTTTACCACTACAGGTCCCAGGGTATTGGCTCAGGTAAAATTATTCAGCTGCTCTGTTAGTAATTGAATACAGCTTTATGCTATGTTTCTTTAATCAGCCTTGTGGATCTCGGGCATGATGGCTGCTTTTATTACAGCCACAGAGCCCCATGGCAGATCCTGGGAATTGTGTAGTAAAGAGAAGCTTTTTTCCCCTCCTTTTTTTCTTTTTAAACCTGCTTCCACAAGAAGAAATGAAAAGGTGGTTGCTTATGGAGAGTACAATCCACCCTATTTTACACATGCTTAAGCATCTAATCTCTAAAGCCCAGTGAAAATCTTTGAAGTGCACAAGCCTTTCGCAGATAAAGATTATTTTATGAAACATCAACAGGGAAGGGTTATTGTATTGAATATTGCTGTTTCCATTCAGATGTCCAGAAGCACCTTAATGATTCTATGATCTTATGAGTCTAAGCCTGAAAAAGTCTGTGCACTCTACATGCCACAGATGTCTTTACAAAATTACTGTGACTTAAAGGAATGGCATTCTGGGTGAGTTTGTGGAGGGGTTAGGTAAATGGTCTGAAATATTGTCATGTGGTGAGAAATATTGCAGAGACTTTAAGGAAACCCCCAAAGCAATGGCTCGGGTGAGCTTTGTAATAAACATCAGTGCAAACATTCACATTGTCTCCTTAACACACTCTGTGTGTGTCTGTGGATGGACACCCACCTCCAATTGGTCTTACTCATCACTCAGAGAAAATTCTTACTGTTGATTTTTCTGTGTTGACCTTTGGGGTATCCTCATTTCCTATAGTGTCATCAGGAGCCACAAAGTTCTTGTAAGGAAATCACAGGCTTAACATCAGCTGCAACCTTTGTCACAGGATGAACTTAGACAAGAGTCTCAGAGAAAACTACCACAGCCAGCCAGCATCTCATTAAAGGAAAAATATGGCCAAATGTGAATTTTTTATGGAGGACTTTAAGCACTTTCATCTGAGGATAGATGCAAAAGGTGTGAATAAATCAAAGGGTAAAAGAACAACTATAAAATCTTTTCTTGCAAACATTACACAAGGGATCCCACATATTACTTTTCTCTAATGCTTATATTTTCATCCATCAGAGTTTTTCCAATGTGATCTAATGCTGCAAATCCTGAAAGGTCACTCGATGTAGGTGGATTTATATCCTCCTGTTATTTCAAATAGAAATACAGCATTGAACTTTGTGTGTTTGGCCCTTTATATATCTTCAGGAAATTCTAGAAATGAAATGCTGATGGATAACACAGATCCTTCATTAACTCTTGCTATTTTAGGGAGAAAGACAACTGCCAGTGAAAATGAAAGGAGCTACTTAGAAGTAAATTCTTGTAGACTAGAAGAATTGATAGTGAAATCAGGGTGCAGTCAGCCCAAAACCACTGCTAAAGGAATTAAGAGAAGAATTATTTGGGATATAGTGGCATATCCTGTGGTGCATGGTTGGTAGAAGAGTGAAGCAAGTGTGTCCTGCATGATATCAGAATCATTTCAATTGTTCTTATATGTATTAAGAAGCATTCACACTTAAGTTTAGATCATATATAAACCACAGACTGGATCACTGAGACTTCTTCTCCAGTACAGAAGAGTGTTAATTATAAACTTCACTGGGGAATGAGCAGACTGATATAAAGGAAAGGGATATAAATGAAAATAGGGTTAGTGTGTTAGTATAATCTGTCAGGGAGAGTGATCCCCCCAGGGGACGTGAGAGCACAGGTGTGGTCAGAGGTCTAGAAAATGTGACCCAAGAAAAAAAGACTGAAATCCCTGTGGTAGCTCAATCCAGGGAAGGCTGAGAGTGGGTATCTGTGAAATCTAAATGGTACCTGCAACACCGTGGACACTCACCAGGCTGATGTTGTAACAGGGATAGAAAGACAGGCAGCAAGGCTACTGGGGCAGGAGTCAGGTTGCTTGGGAAGGATGTGAGAGCTCCACCACTAAAGAATTTGGAGACGTTATTTAATCCTAGAATATGAAGTATATTTTCAGTGTGCACTTTAGTGGCAAAAGTGAGTAACTGAGAACAGCAGGGTAAGATTTTAGGGAATTTATGATTTTCAAAACTGACATATAGGTACAGACATGGAAAAGGAGATCAACTGAGTGCTGAAACCTCTGGGCTACACAAAAGTGATAGGCAGTAAAAACAAGGATGAGCAAGACTTGGGGCATACATCCTTTTCCAGTGCTATAAGTCACCAGGATCTAGAGATCTCTGCACTAATTTTAACAGTGTTTGCAATCTGGTATTCTTTGATGTTGAAGGAAAATTTCCTATGAAACAGAACTAGCTAACAGGGCCTTTCTGCCTCTGGGATAAAAAGGAAGGGAGAAGCAATACAGAAAAGATTAAAAATTATGTGGGGAAAGCTATGAAAGGCGCCAGGAAACCCAGCTGAAGAGTAGACTATGCAAATGCAGACCAGATGCAAATTGAGAAGCTGGGGCACGAAAGATGACAGGTGTTGCACAGAGATGAATAGTTCCTGGGAAGATTAAGAGTGGCCACTGTAGAGAGGGGAAAAAAAAAAGCAAAAACCAAACAAAAAAAGCTTGCAAAGCTGCAGAGGGAATAGCAGGGTGCTGGTGAATTCTAAAGATGTAGGAAATGAATACGAAATGACACGGGAAGGAAGTCAATGGAGAAGATAACCAAGAGAAAAAGGAATGAGAGGGAAAATGAAGAATGATGAGATTTAAAACCTTTCATTCCATTTGTTACTGCTTCCTGATAAAAAGAGCTGTTACCAGGGTGCTGCCACCAGAATCAACAGAAGAAAGGAGAAGGGAGATAGCAAAGATGGAAGAGCTCCAGGAACTTAGAGAAGATTTGAAGGAGTGTTCAGATGACAAGAAATGGAAGAAAATGCAGGAAAGGAATCAAAAAGGAGATGGTTCCTGGGAATGGTCCCAGCTTGGCGTTAATGTCCAAATGCTGTCATGGAAGTGGTGCTGGGCAAGGCCAGGTCCACACTGTCTGTGCAGGATGGGTGCTGCTGCTCAGGACTGTGCCCTTGTTCTTCATCACAGATGGCCCCCACAGGGGACAAAACCCCAAGGGACTGGTAAGATTAAAGGACTATGGGGGGTGCTTTATCATTGCTACTGATGAGACCGTGCCAACTTCCACAACTTCATTCAAAATAAGGTGGCTTAAAGCAGGATATGTTAAGCTGCTGAGTGGGGTAATGAATTAAGATCCTGTTCAGGTAATTAAACAGCATCATCACGCCACTGCCAAAACAAAGAGAATAATTTCAGCTAACAGGAAGATGAAGAATTGAGTCCAACTGGCATAAATGTAAAATATATGCATAATGCATATTCCTGGGGTAGCAGAAATGAAAATAGACTTGGTATCATTCCACTTTACTATGGAACTTATCTTCTGTTTGCAATAGGAATTTATCAAGTCTGATGGCCTAAAGCAAAGTGACAGGTGAACATCTGCAGTGTAGTGCACAGCCGTGGAAAGCTCAGCAGAGCTGATGAGCAGCTACACACTTTTGGGGAGCACACAGGGAGCAGAAAAAAAGAAAAGTACTGCAAGATTTAGTCAGAATATGTCCCCTGGGCTACCTTAACCCTTACCTCTCATCACTGGTCATGGTCAGGACAGTGTCATAGGGCTCCAAGTGTGTCAATATATGTTTGTGTGCACACGTAGATGAATATTCAGGAGTGCAATGGAACAGATGAAAACAGAGAGTTTGCATCAGAGATTCAGAGTTATTAAACAGAATATGATGAGAAGTGAAGGGATATTTTTTTGTTTTTCCAGTGTTGGATAGTTTTTGCAGCATTTGGTGTGCATTTGCTATGTGCATTTCATTAGTTCAGAGCATTGTCATTCATAGCAAAGAAGGCAGCAGTAGGAGGTACATCTGCAGCCTGGCTCTCAGACATAAGTCAGGTGGTGATCCCTCCTCCTTTAACAATGCCTGGGGCTGAGGCAGACCTTGGTGAGCCCCAGCCAACAGTACTTGTGCTTGGGTCAGGGTGGGGCTGCTGGGATCCATGGCCCTAAAAGACAAGTCCCTCCTGGACAAGCCTGTGGGAGGTTGAAAGGCAGCCCCGATACTGGGACACTGAGAGCCTGCAGGGAGCAGGTGTGATGGGTTTTAAGCAGATGATGTGCATTTTACCCAACAGGTACATCAAAATGACGGGTGAAAATTATTCATTTGGGCAGATGTAGAGAAAGGAGACTCCTACTGCCTTAAACTGCAGAGATGGTGGGACAGGAGCCAGCTGCAGGCAGTGGAGTTTTTCATTTTTACAGCATAAGCTACAGTACTTTGCAAGCTCTGAAGACATACTCCTTTTCTCTTCCCATTTTTAGTGTAATGGAGCCCTAAAGCTGGCTTGCCTTCATTCTTCAATCTTCATTGGCTGTGATTGTTTCTATATGGCCTTTGTGGGCATTAAAGTGCCAAAGTTACAGAAAATTTTTTTTCTAGAGTTCGGGGGAAAGCTATTACAGCTGATTTTAGCTTTAGGGAAAGAATGAACTCATCAAGTATCACAGCTGATTTTTACAGAGAAACATGTCTTCACAAACTAATTGAGTATATTTAATTTTAAAAAGCATTAAACTCTCCTAAGTGCAATATTTCTGCCTTAAATAAAATTACAGAAATTCAGATGGAATGGTTGGAAGAGGAAAAAATTACCAAGTCTCATATTTTATTTCCCTTACTACTTCTTGTTGGCTCACTGAGCACATTCACTTTTTCATCAAAATGGTCACCGGAATTTTGTTCTGCTCTGTTTGTTCCAGAGCATCTCAAACACTGCAGATCTCCGGGAAAATCCATTCTCCCTCCTTCTCCCGATGTGTTAAACTGCCATCTTGTAAAATGAGCTAACCTTGCAATTTGGTATTAAAATAAACTGCTATACGAGTCATTTTTTTTACAGCAGGAACAAGATTTAAGAAATGAATGCTGATACACCCACACAGATACACAGACGTGCCCACACTCCCACACACATCCATGCGAAGTGAAGACTGAGTTCCAGCTCCTGTATAAATTTGATCTAGGTTGGGCTCATTTTGGATGTGGAAATCTGTAGGTTTTGTGGAAAATGTCTTAGAACAGTGTGCAGGGTGGTGATAACACATTTGCAGAAGGGCAGTATAAATAGCAGATCTGAGATTAGATGGCCAGTAAGTTTTGGCTTATCAAACAGAAGATGTCTCTTCTGTTTGTGGAAGAGAATGGATGCTTTACATATATTTTAACATATCTGCCTGAGATATGTGAGGAAGAAAAGTTAAATGCTGTGAAGTGCCCAAGTCTAAAGAATCCAAGTCTTACTTTCCAAAATGATTTTTAACTCAAACATGATGATTCAAAAGAATCAGTGGCACAAAGGCTGCTTACACTTGCTGAAAATATTAGCTAAAAATTACTGATGCCAAAAGGAAAGCTGAAGGTTATGTGTATTTTCTGATCACAGCAGGGCAAAACTATGACATTCTCTTGCAAGTAACTAAAAAACCACATTGACCTTAATTGTCCTCAGTGTAGTTACAGACAAATGCTGTCCAGCAGCATGGGATGGACGTGCTTGAGCTGTCTACAGTATTAAGTGCTTGCTGATTCAGTCTGTGGAACATGCACCAAGGGCAGATAGAGAAAGGGACTAAGGACTTACAGTTTCAAAGAGCTATGTGACCCATATCTTCCACTGTCTTTCATTAGATGTTTGCAATGGACGACATCAGTCCAGTGCAGAACTTGATGGTGTGTCTCTTTTGACAGTGGAGGCTAAAACACCAAGTCTGGCAAAATCTGTGGGTGGTTTACTACTGATTGCAGTGTAGGTGGACTTTAGCCTTTGCATCTATTGAAAATGAAGATGGAGTTTAAAAAGACCAATTGCAAAAAAAAAAACCAAAAACAAACCCAAACTGTAGATTTTGAATAGAGAAGCACTTGTAAAAATAGGTCCCTGTATTATCTTACTACCACCAGTCATTGTATTTTTACCTCTCTGGAAGCTGTCATTTGTGTTTGAATGAATTATCTAGAGCTAGCTGGTTTCTTTTATAGCTACTGAAAGCCTGTTTTATATAAAGCACTGTATGTCCTTATGTAGGCTGCCCAGAAACAGTAAATTTACTTTATCTCAGTAAAGGAAAAGGAAACATGATTGGTATAAATATTGTATGTCTGTGAAAGCTGTCGGACTGCCTGTCACAGCAGGTAGAACAGCACAGGGGACATGAATGTTTTGCAAGTCCTCTGGCAAGTCCTGCTACCTTTGTGTTGCTGAAGTCACAGTGGCCCATTACTTAACAGTTTTGGAAGAGGAAACACTGGTATGGCTTCTTTACATTCAGTTGTTCCATGCAGCAGCTGAGTCAGGAGACACACCAGTTTAACATGTGGCCTAGCTTATAATTCTCTTTCTGGAGCAGTGGGGATGAAGAAGTGGGGAGCTGGTGTTTTAGCAGACGTTGGCAAGAGAGACACACCATCAGGTTCTGCACTGGATTGATCTTGTCGTTGAAAACATTGAATGGAAGAGTGGAAGACACAGGCAACATAGGTCTTGACACTGCCAGTCCTAAATTCTCCACTCTCTGCCCTCGGGCTATGCTGTGTAGATTGAAACAGAGGCTGGATAATGGCTAAAGCTGTAAGAACAGCTCAGGCACATTCATCCCACATTGCTGGACAGCATTTGTGGAGAACAGGCACCCTTCACAAAGTATGATTTGCATTAAGCAAGTAGCAACTCTACTTGATGCACTGTATCAAGATATACCTATATCATAGATATACTACACTATATATGAGCAAAATCATCCTTGCAGCTTTATCTTAACATGTAACTCACATACCTTTGTTTTAACTTTATTATTTGAATTGCCTTAGAAAAGGAATTGAGATAATCAATGCAAAAACTGAATCACTGCCTATATGTCTTAAGGAGAGAAACTGCAGAATGAGGTTAGGGACATAAAAACAGTTATCCTTCTTTTCTATTTCTGTGAAGTAGTTTTTGTGGTTTGAGGTTTTTTTTTTTTCTCATGAGAAATCATTTTTTTTTCTAGAGAAGGTAAATTGAAATGTTCCTCTGAAATAGCTTTCCTCTTGACAATAATGGTCAAATCCTCCCTCTACCTCACCCGCATTAGCTGCCAATCTTTTTGGAAACCACCAATTTGTAGAATCAGTGGGGAATAAGCACCTTCTCCTGAGTGTCATCCTTGCTCAGCTGAACCAGAGGCTTGAGTGTCTCTAAATTTACAGAAATGTACAGAAATTCTCTTCTGCTCTTGGGCTGACATTCATTTTGAAGAGGATTGTAGGGGAATGCTGGATTGGCTGAAGAGATTTCTTCACCTAAAGGGGTTTTTTTCCTGAGTTCAAAGACCAAAAGCTCTTATTCCCACAAAACTTCTTTACCAGCTGTATGAATGATGCAGCTCTCTGTGTAGTTATTCACCACAGGTCTGAGTGACCAGTGATCCTATCAGGAAATATCCAGGCCAGTTGCAAATAAAGGGCATTAGTGGTGACAGTCTCAATGGGGACCCAAAAGTGTATTTGCCAGTCTGGTCCCATCCATTGTCTGCCTTAGTTCAAGTCATGACTCCCTTTTCAATGGCAGAAGATGCCTGAGTTTGGACTATTGAAGACTTTGCCCTGGGGTTATCCAGCCCTATATCCTCTTGGTCATTAAAACTGCTTTCATAAATCAAGAAGATGAGTGTTTTGGAGCCTTGTACATATCAGAAGAGACTGTATTATTTAATTTATTATTTTTTTTCCACTGAAATGCCTCCATTACCTTTCTCCTCTAGAGTGTAGTCTGACTGACATATAGTCAAGCAGAGTTTCTTTTTCTACAGGTTACTAAAAAAGTGTCAGAAATGGAAATTTCCTTGGCTCCTCTTTCTCCTTCCCTCTCTGATATCATTGGCATTTCCCTCTAACTCACTGGTATCAGGAGTCAAAGTACCTACTGTATCTCACCTCTGGCTTCACTGTTGAGTGTGGCATGAGGCAGAAGAACAGGAATAAAGAAGGGATACTGGTTTTTTTAGGTTTGATTTATTTTTAATCTTGTTTTGGTTGGTGTTTTGTTGTTTATGGTTGTTCTCGCCCCTCACCCACCCAAGAAGAAAAGTACAAAGCAACATCTTAACCAAGAGTTTATTTTGAATACTTCATCAGCATGAAAGCAAAGGCTGCCTCAGCCCTCAAGGTCCATGATCAGTAGCTTCTACTATTTACTTCTGATTTCAGTTGGACAGTTCTGCATCAAACAGCAGAGATGTTAAAAGGCTGATACCCGCTTAACAACACAGTATAAAGCAACCATTTCCAAACAGAACTTAGAGATTCTGATTTAACTCCCAATTAATTAAAATGATTCCTCCCTTTGAAGTTTATTTCATTAGCTGACATCTGCAGATTCTTAGAACAAAGTGTAACAGGTTGTTGAGACATTTTAATAGGAATTTTGTATTTTGCCGCCTGCATGTAAGGCAAGTGGGCAAATACTTATTTATATAAATTCATATTGTTTCACTGGCTTCAGTAAAGGTATGCTGATCTACACCAGATGACAATTGATTCAATTTTATGTAACTGGAAGTAAATACAAGATAATTTAGTTTCTAAATGTATTTAAAAAAAAGGAAAGAAGTAATTGGTAGAATAACTGGGAGGAAGAATACTGAATGCAGACATATAGCTAAATCCAAAGTAGATACCAATGCCATCATATCATGAGTCATGCCTTAGAAAGATCAAAAAAAGTTTACAGTGCCTTAAATCCTAAGCAGAGAGAAAGCAAGGAAGAAAAAACAGCATTTGACCACTGTACAGGTGGGATTAGGATAGGTGGGGTAAGGCTTTGGTAGGCTAGTGAGTATTCATGATTTATTGCTTGATAAAATAATTAGTTTTGCTGAGTTATTTCTGGAAACAATATGAATGTTAATCTTAAGAAAAAAAAAAAAGAAATTCACCTTGACTGTGTTCTTACCCAGCAGATTATTCTTCACTGATAGTTGTGAAGGATGTATATTAAGCTGTTACAAAGCACTGTATTGATCAGAATGCTCATTGTAATCAACAAGTTCATTACTGAAGGCAAGGTGCCCTTAGGAATCTTAGGTACTATATCATGTCCTAGTTGAGATTTAATTTTTGTGATGCTAATAATTTTGACCAAATATTGTTTTCAGGTAATACAAGCACTCGACACCCTTCGTGGACATGTACTTGGCACACAGCAACTGTGATAGTTGTTACAACTCAGAAATACTCAGGACAGTGGTTAGATGCCTCCTGGTTCCTTACTGGGGGATGGCTTGAAGAAGCACCTCTGGGAGAACAGGCAGAAGCAGAGGATTATTCAATCACAGCAATCTTATGTCTCAGGGAGTCCCAGTCCATATTCACCTTGTCCTGGTCACAGCTGAACAGATTTCTGACACAGCCAACTGATTACAAAATGTCAGGCTAGAATCATCAGTGCATTTAAAAAAATAAAAAGTGTTTAAAATAAAAACACAATGATCAAAGGTTCCTACATCTCCTCCAGTTCTTAGTAACATCATGTAAATAAAATATTTGGTGGATTTATTTAATCTGCAAGGATATCATCTTTCCATATTGCCAGTTCCCTGGATCTGAGCAATGAACGATGGTAGGTTTTGGGGTCCTGCAGCACAATTTTTACACAGTTGTAAGGAGATGCACGTTTGCAATGGCTTAAAATCTGTGTTTCATTTTGGACTTAGCTGTACACAAGAGCTGTTTGGAAGCAGGTCTGAATTGACTGCAGGAGGATGCCCTAGAGGATAAAGAAAAGCTCTCTGAACCCCCTGTGGTGCAGCTGTACAAGCCTGAACAACAAACCTGGCAGCTTTAAGGAGAAAGTCCTCCAGCTGACCTCTCATCCTCTCCCTCGGTCACACAGAGCACAAAGCACAGAGCAAACCCGTGAGACAGGAAAAGAGCATCTGGAGCTGCACCCTAAAGCATTCGGGGCTTTGCTTCTGGCAAACCTTTGTGTCAAGAACAACAGCTCCTGGGGGTGTAGTGAAGGACAAGGAGGTGGGGGAGCAGTGGCTGCTACTGGAGAAGGTTATTTGGAAGGACTATGAAGAACAGAAAACAGACTTTACTGTGCAAGTAAAGGGATATTTGATTGTCTTGGAAATGAGTGAATGTGGGCATTTAGCAGGCCTAGTGCAATTTAGGTGGGTATTAGTAGTCAGGCTGTGGTGGGGGAAACAAACTCTCACCAGAGAAGTGACCCTTCCCCTGGAGCAGCCCATGACAGCCAGTAGAGGGAATCAGAGCTGGTGCACTGTTAAAAAAAAAGGCTTCTGTATTTCTGTTGCCACTGATACCTCCCTAAGTAACGGATCCTATGTTTGCTTAGCTCAGTCCTGACAGCTGCTCCTGTCAAAAGCCCCAGTTCTCGCTTATCTACAGCAAATAATGCATCTTCAGGTATTTGTTCAGGGCAGGCTTGGAAGCCCAGACTCCCTAAACTCCCTGTGCTGTCCTAAACCATAACTAGCAGCGTCCCAGCTGCTCAGAACATGGGGTTTCTAAATAGTCCCCCAGGCTGCAGCTGAGGGAAAGCTCAGCACAAGGAAATTATTCTTAAGTAGTGAAGATACTATTCCATGGCATGCAACAATTAAAAAAAAAAATTAAAATAACATTTTAGAACTTTCTTATCCTTATGTGATACTATAGAGAGTTACCAGATGCAAAGGTGAAGCGCATTACTCTAGGTGGACTGGAAATGCAGTTTACACTTGATTGTATTAAAATGACTATGCCTTTAAGTATAGGCTTAAATAATTCCAAAATGGGAGCTTGTTTTAAGGAACAGATATATCTTGTCAGTAAATTAAAATTAGATCATATATTCTGCATGAGTAAAATCTGGTCCTTATAGAATGTGCATGCACATGTGTGTGGGGGAGAGCAAATAAGAAAAAAAAAAGGATCATCTTTTTACTACTCTTTATCTGTACTTTTGAATTCCAAAATGGTGTATATTAAACCAGAATGGAATTAATTGTAATTTTACTGTGGACCACCTCCTCTAAAATTAATCCCTTGCTAACTGCCTCCTGTCACAAACCCCTCATACAGCAGTTAGATACTGAGCAGGTGAATACTTCTGCCAAAGAAAATCCACATCTCTCATGCTTCAATGCTTTGCTAAACTAGATCCCTGCTGTGGTCATGATGGCCCTACAACTGATGGTGTATGTGGAAAACCCTAAATACATCTTCAACGTGTCTGGGTTTTTCCAGGGGTGGCTTCAGCAGAGCAGGAGGGAAGCTGGGGGATCGGCCAGCACTGCTTTGGCTCCACGCAGCTGCTCCACAGGTCAGCACCGAGAGCCACTGGATGGAGAGTTTAGTTTTGAAGAGAGCAGTAAGAATTCCCATCTTGGAGTTAAAAGATTCCAGTTACAGAAACACAATCAGCCAGCAGCTGCGGCTGAAGGAAGAGGGAAGCAGCTCTTTTCCCATTACGGTGGGAGACGCACCGTGCCTGGGATGCTCTGGGGCATGTGCGAGGCCAGGGAGACACGGGGCAGGACAGGGGAGCAGCCCAGGGAAGCCGTGGGTGAATCACCTGCACTCGGTGGGTGTATCTCGGCAGATGACAGAGCTGCCCATTCCCGTCCGGACGCTATGCTCTCTGCCCAAGGCCTCCCTCTCCGGGCAGCGCGGCTTGCCCCGGGACAAGTCGAGTGCCAGGCTGTGCCTCCCCTGCCGCCCGCCCCCGGAACCGCTCCAGGCGACACCGACTCGTTCAGCGGCTGCCGGCTCTGCTCAGGCTCTGCGGACCCAGCTGTAGCTGCTTTCCCCCAGCGCGCCGCGCTTCTCCCGCCCGCGTCCGCTCCACACGGTCCCCGGCGGGCTGCGAGGCGGAGATATTTTTAAACCCCGGCACCCCGTCCTTCCCCAGCCCAGCGGAGGCTGCCCGTGGGCTCCCGCCGGGACGGCACCGGCGCGTAGGCGCAGCGGCGGCGCTGCTCCGCACCCGGCCGGCAGGCGTCGCTGCCTCACTCCCCGGGCAAGCCCCGCGCCGCCCGTGCGGCGGCCCAGGAGGGGCTCGCTGGAGCCTCCCCCGAGGGCCGATTCCTCTCCTGAGACCCCCGCCCCTCGGCGGAGGCGAAAAGGGAGCGGCTGGCGGAGCGGTGGGCGGCTCCCCCGCCTCCGCCCCGGGCTGAGCCGGCGGCAGGTGAAGCGAGGTGCCTCGACGCCTCTCCGCGGCGGCAGCACCGCCTCCCCCAGCGCCGCACGGCGCCGTCCTCCTGCCCTGTGAATGGCTGCCGGCTGACTGACAGGCGAGGCGGCCACACAGGGCGGCAGCTGCCCGGCGTACACCTATAAGGGCAGGCGGGGTAGAGGTAGCGGGCTGTGAGGGGCTTCCCGTTGCGGAGCCGCCCGGCTGTCAGCCTCCCACGGGCGGGGGGGTAGTCCTCGGTCGTAGAGCCGGGCGCTCCCAGAGACAGGTGCCAGCCCGCTGGCTCCCCGGCAGCAGCGCCGTCCGCCCAACCCCGCCGACTCCCGCAGCAAGTGGCAGTCCCGCGGCGCGGGCCCCCGTCTCCGGCAGCGGCGCCCGAAGGATGCGGAGCGGCGGAGCGCGGGCGGCGGCGGGGCGCCGCGGGGATACCCGCCGCTGCGCCGGGCGCTGGCGCCGCCGCCCCTGCGCGCTGAGCCGGGCAGCAGCTCAGTGAGCGCGGTGGCCGCGGCGGGAGGAGGCGCCGGCGGGCTCGCTGCAGCCGCTGCCGCCGGCGGTGGGGCTGCGCGGCGCCCCGCGCTGGGGAAGGCGCGGGCGGCGCCGCCGCCACAGGTGACTTGCGGTCTGGGGGCTGATTTTCGTCCCGCTGCCGCTCGGCCGCCCCTGCGCGTTCGTTCCCCTGCGCCGCGGCCGCCTGCGCGAAGCCCATCTTCAGCCGCTTCGCTGTGCCTGCGCGACCGGGAGCGCCGGGGGACATGGCTTTGCTCCGGCTCGTTCTCCTCTTGCTCCTCGCCCAGAGGGGGCTTGCGGCCGCCGGCGGGCAAGGGCAGGCGGTGCGCGGCCGGGAGCGGGCGCTCGGAGGAAGGCAGGCGATTTACAACCACATCAAGAGCCGGGAGCCTCCTCCGGCCCCGCGGAGCCGCTCTACGGAGAGCACCATCTTGGCGCAGCGGCTCGCCGAGGAGGTGCCCCAGGACGTGGCCTCGTTCCTCTACACGGGCGACTCCCGGGAGCTGCGTCGTGCCAACTGCTCCGGGCGGTACGAGCTGGCCAGCCTCGCCGGCAAGTCGCGCTTCACCTCGCACCCCTCCCTGCACGGAGCCCTGGATACCCTCACCCACGCCACCAACTTCCTCAATATGATCCTCCAGAGTAATAAATCGCGGGAGCAGAACTTGCAGGAGGACCTGGAATGGTACCGAGCCCTGATCAGGAGCCTCCTGGAGGGGGACCCCAACATCTCCAGGGCAGCTATCACTTTCAGCACGGAGCCTTTCTCCTCCACGCCCCAGGTTTTCCTCCAGGCCAGCAGGCACGAGAGCCAGGTCCTCCTGCAGGACTTGTCCTCCTCGGCTCACCGCCTGGCCAATGCCTCTGTGGAAACCGAGTGGTTCCACAGCTTAAAGCGCAAGTGGAGGCCACATCTGCACAGGAAGGTCTTAAATACGGGCCCTAAAACTTTGGAGAACAGCTGGAAGAGACGGGAAAGCTTCACTGCTGATAAGAACCACATCAGGTGGTCCTCGCCTTACCTGGAGTGTGAGAATGGGAATTACAAACCCGGCTGGCTAGTGACTCTCTCGGCGGCTTTCTATGGGCTGCGGCCAAACCTCCTCCCCGAGTTCAGGTAGGAGGGTGCTCCTCTGCTTGCTGTCCAGAGGGTGGGATGGGGATTTGGTTCAGCCTCCCTCCCAGGGAAGGGCATGTGGTGTCTCCGGAGAGCCCTTGCCAGACGGGCTGCTTGCTCACACTGCAGAGCAAGCCCAGGCCTTCCAGTTGAGCTCTGCCTTCGTGAGCTGTTGCTCTGTAGAAGGATCACTTTTTCTCTCTGTCTGTAAGGCAGCGTTTGCTTTACCTGCTCCCACTAAAACAGATGTGCGTGTGGGTTACGTTACTGGTCTGTTTCTGGCTGGGAGAAGAGAGCAGCAGTTGCCTGTTGTTGTTTATTTCTGCCTGCAAAAGGCAAAGCTTTATTTGTTACTACAGTGCGTAGTTAAACCTGGCTTGACCCCGGCTGAGACTTTAAGCAGCTGGTAACTGTGTTACAACTTACAACTTTGTGTTGGTAAACTCTGGTTTCTGGTCTCCAGAGCACATTCCCTGTGGGATGCTTGAGCCTGGTCAGTGCATTTGTAAGTTAGTAAGTGTTAGCTGTGTTGTAATGCATGAGCCTACCCCCTGAACTAGTAGTAGGAAAGTGCTTTTCTTTAGGACATCACCCCCCCACACACAGTTCCAGAGCTGTGTAGCTGATACCTGGCGTAAGTAAAAAAACCCTGCTGCTTTTTAATTGCTGTTACCCCCAGGACTCTGCTACTGGGCTGCAACTATCAGAGAGGAGGACATTAAAAGGCCTATTTTTGTGTCTTCATATTTTGACAGCAAAGAGGGATGTGTTCAAAGAAAGAGCAACCTGTGGGTGCCAGATGACCGATTTTCTCCCTGCACTTCAGTGGTGGGGCTGAATGGTAACTGTCATCTGGGGAATGCCCACTGCCTAGAAATAGCTGGCATTTGTAAGTGGGTGAGAGAAGAGTGTGGAATTTGCTTTGTGCTGTGAATCAGTAGTAGGTAAAGATGGACAAAACCACAGAAGACACCCAAGAGATTTTGCCACACCTAGGTGGCAAGGCAATAGTGTTTGTGAGCATGGTTTTTCTTGGCTTAGTCTGAAATCCAGTGGGACCAAACAGGTATGAATGCAGTCGTGCATCCTCAAAATGAATCTCTTTAATAGAGTGGATGCTTATTTCTGTTAAATTGGTTATTGTCGTGAAATTTTCATGCTTACAGAGCTGGAAGGGTTAAGGTAAAATGAGCTCATCTGAAGGCTCTTTGCTGAATTCCTGTCAAGACCAAAAGCCAAGAATAGCTCTGCTGCAGAGCTCTCTTCTGGACCCCAGCAGAGAGTCCAGAAAAGTTCAGGAAACTTCTCATAGATGATTGGAATGCAGTGTTTCACACTTGATGAACTTCCAGATGTATCTCAAAGCTAGTGTAGGCTGATACCATCTTGCTGGGGATAGAGGGTCAAATAAACTAAAGAACCACCAGGCTGGGAGGGTGGGGTTACAGCCACTAACAGGCTGAGAATTTAGATCTTGATATAAACTTCACTGAAAGAAGCTTCAGGCTTGACTTCAGCGAAGAGTTAAAACGTGTCTTGTAAGCAAAAGAGCCTAAAGCTTCAATTTCAGCTCTGTGCCAAGGTCCTGTGATGCCAGGGAAGCACCTCAGTGGTGTAGTTTTTCTGCTGTGGTTGCTCTGGTGTACACATCACACCCCAAACGTTTTGGAGCAACCCTGGCCAACCGAGGCAACCAGCAGAGGTCCTCCTGGCTGCAGTACAGAGCACTGCCTTCATTGCCTCACCTTCCCGGCCTCTGTTTACCATGTGGGACTCACTTCATTGGAATAACCCATTGCAAAGCTGATACTCCAGAGGGCATCCATTAAGTGCATTTAAGCTTGGAGAACCTCTTTTATTATGTAAAAGACCTTGCAATGGGGTATGCCGTGCAAGTTCCAAGGGCTGTGTTGCTGATGAACAGTCAGGACAAAACTTACAGTTCTCTTGTATCAAAAGCAGAGATGAGTTGGTAAGCATTTTTAAGAAGAAGGTTCAGTATGTTTTTGCTAACTGTGTAAGGAAGCAGGTGGGAGAAATATGTATGTATACATAGCTACACATTCTGCCCAGGCTAAATGTTGTGTTCCTAGGTTGTTACATGAAAGATAGGCCTGTAATAAAAGCTTATTATTTGGGCTACTGAAAAAGCAACTGTGGCTATACAGGAAATACTGCAGACAAAATAAACTTCTCCCAGGGTTTGTGCAATGTTGTGGTGTTTGCACAGTGTTTTCTATACTTCGTAGGTATGTTGCCTCGGTGTGTGTTCTTAAGAGAATATATGGCTTAAAGTATAAGCATTTAATATGAAGATGTATAATCTAGTTATTAGAACATTAATATTAATTACTATCAAATGCCTCTGGAAATAAAGTTTATTTCTCCTCGCCATCTATCTTGAGTGACACAAGTGACTTCAGCTTTCTGTTTAAGGCCTGTATGGTAAAAAGCAGTAGGCTTTAACCTCCCTCTCTTGAGAAAGCTACATTGGTTCTCTTGAGAAAGTATCTCTGAGCCATCTGTTAGGAACACGTTAATGGGTTAGTTAACATGCTCCTGCCATTTAATAGTCTGGCATGAGATCTTTTATGTAATTTAGTGCATGACCCTTTAGCATTCTTCTAAAGGTTTATGTACTTTTCTCTTTGCATACATCAGGTTTATGGCATAGTACGTTAGGATAAGAGACATCCAGGAACACATTATCTCCATGGAAGAGAGCTCTTTCAGATGACAGAAGGCAAAGCCTTTGCTTCTTGGTGTCTCCTGTTGCAGTAACAGATGGGTGTGTCATGTGGCATAGCAATGGGAAGAGTTTAATGAAGGCAGTGCTAATAATTACTATTGGTCATGTTCAATATGTGATACTACTGCAATGCTGTTGTCAATGATGTTCTGAAAGTGCAGCAAAAAACCCCAAGAAGCTTTCTTCATGTTGTGAAGAGTTCTAGTAGTGCCTTCTGCCTGAGCAAGTGATGTTACAGGCTGGGAGCTGTTGCAGATACCTTGCTGTATGCCTTGATTTTCCCTTTCTGCCCTCTGAAGGTGAGGATATCTTAGAATCTTTGTATCATAGAATGGCAGGGGTTGGAAGGGACCTCTGGGGATCAAGTCCAACCCCCTGCCAGATCAGGATCACCCTGGGGTTAAGTTGTCTTGCCAAGACTATCCCTGTAGGCCCATACTGAGGTGAAATGGAGAGATTGAAGGCAGTTTGATTGTGCTGATAAATGGACCAGAAGCTTTTCCAGCCCAGTGGGACCACGTTGGCCCATTTGTTCAGTGCTAAGCTAGCAGCACCAACTGACCACAGCTTCTCAGCAGTGCTTGCTGGTGTGCTCTTGCCTCTGTTCACTGGTTTTTGGCCTGCCCAAAGTGCAGGGGGAGAATATGACTACCTGCTTACAAAAATACAACGTAGGCTTCCATTCAGAAAGGAGGATCCATAGATGCTAGAAGTAATCACTTGGTGCTATTAACTGTGCCCTTCTTCTTTCTTACAAAGTCTAAGCTGATGCAGTTTGCAGCTGGAATTCACCACCTGATTAATGTGCCTAATCACTTTACAACTTTAGTGCTGCAGAGGGTAGAGCCCAGTAGCATTTGTCACATCTTCTGTGACCCTCTCTGCTACTGCCTGTTTCACAATGAGAATGAACCATGTTCCTTGGCATGTGATGATCCAGCTGGTCTCTTTGAAGCCCTGCTGTGGCAGTGCAAAGATGTGAGGAGCTGAGTCTTGTTGAATACACTACCTTCTCTACAAGTACTTGCTTGTCCCCTGGAGAGCAAATGGGAGGTTTTAATTGCTTCAGCAGTCTAGGAGAGTGCCAGGGAGGGTCACTTCTTGATCTTGAAGAAAGCTGTTCAAGTAGTCAGTTACTAGGAACAAAAGCTTTATTTATTTTAAAGAAAAAAGTCATCCTGAGTAACTGAGTCAATCTCCTGCTGTCATGAGTACACTTGTCATCAGCTGACTAATCTCCATCTTAAAGTAGATGGGTTTCCCTCTTGACTCTCCAGTCCACTGGTGTGCCAGGCCTAAAGGCTGGATAGGTGCTTTTGATTTCTGATCTAAATTTGTCACAGTCAGTTCTCATCCATTTGTTCCTGCACTAGAACTGCCTTCTCTCTGAAAAAGCACTCTGCTGATGTTTTGCTCTAGCCTATTTGTAGACAGCAGTCCCTTCTCCATCTTTGTTTACTAGACTACACAAACCAGCTCTTTATAAAGTCTCCTGTTACAAGTTCTGTTGCCATGGTCCTGTTTCTGAAGCCTTGTTCCAGTATTTCTTGAATGTGGTTAGTCAGATTAATGTGCAGTGCTTTTTAGCCTTGTAAAATGACATCAATTATCCCCAGACTCTGATGAATGAATTGCTGCTTTTGCAGTTCAAAATGTTCTCTTGCATGGTGTTCTCAATTTCTTATGTTGTGGTATGCCAGTGTTTTGGGAACTGGTCATCACTCTTAGGCTAATTTTTAATCTATAAGTTCAGAACATCTTTAGGATGCAGGGATGTTTTTCCCACCCACCATGTTCTGGCAAGATGGCCTTTTCACTTAATTCAGGGTAGTATTTGCAATTTTGTTTAAGGACTATTGGGAGAATGCACTGGAATAATGGCTGTTTTGGCAGAAAGGTACAAAATCATGAGGTTGAGTAAGTTTGGGTTGGTTGGTTTGTTGTTGTGGCTTTTTTTTTAACCTGATGTGTGCAGGAGCACTTCCAGATAACTTCAGAATGAAGTTTGGCTAAGTCACTTTTTTTTGTCTTCCTGACATTTGCTGCTACTTCCTTAATTATTGGACAGGTATTCCCTGGTGCAAAGATTAATCTTTATTGCACAGTTAAACTTGGCTGTTTCTTCCTTAAAGGCAGTGTAATGTAGTGGCTTTCACTGTACCAAAAAAAAAAAAAGTTAAAATTACTTTTTAGAGAAATTACTTTTTCTTTTTTTCTTTAGCCTACTTCTTTAGTTCCCTCTTCAATTTCTCCTTCTCAGTACTGAAGGAAGAAAGAAAATGAATTTTAACTGTTCAAGGATGTTTTCTGGGTTTGTTGTTGTTGTTGTTGGTTTTGTTTGTTTGTTTGTGTTTTTGGGGGGTTTTTTTTGTGTGTTTTTACATTAGTTGCATTATCCAGAAAATATTTTAAAAAATGTCAGCCTCATCATTTTAACACACCCATATAATAGGATTAAAGGTGCAGGTGGATTTAGACCAGTTTTAAAGATGAAAAGTAATAAATTATTTCCTAGAACTCGTATAAATCTTGGATTTATATTCCTGAAGAGATGAGAATGAAGAAACCTCTTCCTATGATTTACTGTCTCCTTATGGAAACACCCAGTGTGTTTCAGTTATTCTCTAGACAGTCATTTATGTGTCTGCCTTTTTTTCTATGAGGTCATAGATGAGGAATAGAAAACTGGATGGTGATGAAACAAAAGGAACAGCAAATAGGGATCTGTTTTAGAAACATGATTCAGCTTTTTTCATGATTGCAGAAACAGAAGTGGGTCTTTGCAGAAAAGTTGAATATGCCAGGAGAGACTTGAAGCCCATATTGCATTTATGTCCACAGCTGTTTATCACTGGGTAAGGTGCAATGAAAGGAACTAACTTTTTTGGGTAAAACTGCTGTTCCTGCTCCTGTGCTCTGTACTCCCACCCTCCTTGTGCAAGGCTTCCAGCACAGCAGGTTCTCAAAGCTCTTTTGAAGAGAATGGACCTGTGACAGTCTTTCCCATCTGAGATTCAGCTCCAGGACAGTCACCTCCTATTCTGTCTGTCCATGAACATGGGCAGAGAGAGAGAAATGTTCCTAAAGGTGAGAACAAAAGCATTGCTGTGTTAGGTGAGATGAAAGGCTTACCTAGCCCTCTCTCTAAAAGCAGCTGCTGGCAGGTACTTAGGGAGAAATATAAGAGCACTGGAAGTACCAAATTCTCATTTACAAATACGTGGTTAAAAAAAAAAGTTTTTCAGACTATGGTATAGACACCTCCATGATTCTAATTCACTTTTTAACCCATTTATGTCTTCTACAGTATAGTTTGACATTGGAGTCCATAACATACTTAGGAACCATTTGGAGAAAAAACAATCCTTTCCTGTTTCTAAACTTGCTCCATGAACCTAAACTCATAGGGAGATGCCAGATTCTTGTGATTAAAAAAAAAAAACTAACCAAACAACCCTTTAAGTGTTCATTCATCTTTTGTGTTGCTTAGATTAAGCTGTGGGTTATCCTATCTGATGGCCTTTGATGATACAAGCAGTTGGATAGATGAGGGGAGGGCAGTGTGTGTGCTATTCCTTGACTTCAGCAAGGCTTTTGATACTGTCTCCCATGGGATCTTCACAGCCAAGCTTAAGAAGTGTGGATTGAGTGACTGTGCAGTGAGGTGGATTGGGAAGTGGCTGAAGGACAGAGCCCAGGGAGTTGTGGTCAGTGGAGCAGAGTCTGGCTGGAGGCCTGTGACTGGTGGTGCCCAGCTCATTAACCTCCCTGTGTGTAAAAGCTGACTTTTGTCACATTGATGCTCTAAAGAGCGGCTCAAATGTTGAAGCCTTCCTGACTTGAAAATGTGTGGTGATTAAAATAATTAATTTTCTGAAAAGTCTGTGTCTGAGGAATTTTTATATCTTGTTTGGCTTTGCAGATTCTACTTTAGCTTTTTTTTTTTTTTGAGGTATTTGAAAAGTTTTTAATTAGTAGAGCCTATGTGTTTAACATCTTTCTTCTAAAAAATGTCTTTTGGTTTTGTCTTACATTCTTGAGGTTTTGTATGTTTCTTCCCCACCTTTATGCCTCTCCATTTTATTTTTTTTTTTTTATTGCTGGCTTCCACTTTTCAGCTTTAAAATTCCCTTATTACCTTTAAATAAATCTTCAATGTCAGAAGATTGGGTATAGTTAGACTGAGGCCACCTATCCCGTGTGGGATCCTCCTGAATTCTAAAGCTTTTCTTGTTCCTAACCACTTTTCTTGTATCATGCTCCTTGAGGCCTGTTCTTTCTACCTGTTTGACCCTGTTGATAATAATGGGAGCATTTAAAAAAATGTTAGTTTCTTGCTAAATAGCTTAAATTTGGCTCCAAGACCTTTTTTTCATAGGAAGAATCTAAGTAGTGCTTCATGATCACTGACACCTTTCATTCCTACACAAGGTGATGCTTTGTGACAGTTAAGATGCCAGCAGCAACTTCAACATCCTCAAGCAAAAAAATGAGAAAGGAAAAAAAAAATCCCTGCCCCTCAAAGTATCCAGGAAGCTCTCTGACTAAACTGCAGGGAAATCCCCAGAGGCAGCACTGCATGCCATAAATCTGAGGGCAGATTTAAATCTGAAATAATTCTTCAGACAGCAGAGGATTCAGCTTTACATGTTCTGCCCTCGTAGTTCTGTTCCAAAGGGCCTGGGGGATTTTCTTTTCAGGTGAATCCGAATTCATGTGCCCACACTGCTTTGCCTTACTCTTCAGTTCAGCTTTTTTTTTGGTGAAGGGCTGATTCTCCTGTGAAAATGTGTGCTGAAAAGCAGCAGCCATGCCACTGCTGAGGAATTGAGTAGGCCTGTCTGCCCCATTGGTAAGAATTGAGTGGTACTGGCATGACTAGATAACAAAACCATGCTGCAGGTAACATCCCAGTAGCCTTTTGTGAATCTGGCTGGATATGTAGAGGTGATTTTGTTTTTAAAATGTTCAAGTGATGCAGAATCCTAAACCTTGGCTTGAACCTGCAGAAGCTGCTGATTGCCAGCAGGATGTGTGGCTGAAAGTCACTTGTGAATTTGAGTCCAGGATTATTTTTTGGATGCTCAGTTGATGGTACATTGAAGGAGCCTCAGGTGTCAGGTGCTATGCACTGTTTGAAAGTTAATAATGTTGAAAGTGTCAGCCTCCAAAATGATGACAGTCAGAAAAGGTATCTGCCCTGAAAACATGGACTGTGCTAATTTCTGCATTTACATAGAGGTGTGTGGGGCTTTTGGAGGTTTGGGACAGCTGTAGGGAATGGTTTTGTGTTGTGGTTAAGGAGGACTTTCTGAAGGACAGCATATAAGGGCAAATGAATATTGTAGCAAGAATCCAGGCAAGCATTTGGCTTTGGGGGCTGATGTCTGCTTCAGCATGTGATACCCATGCTTTATACCTTAGCTATGGCTGCTTGCAATGCTTATAGGTACAAAAGTAAGAATACAAACTTAGAAGACAAACTCTGAATGCCTGTTTAACTGAGTTGTGATGAACTCTGCCAAAATCTTCTGAAGATGTAGAGAAGAGAGACTGATACTATTTGTCACCATTTCACAGAATGGTAGGGGTTGGGACCTCCTAAAGAGCATCTTGTCCAGCCCCCCCTGCTGAAGTGGGATTGCCTGGATCATTTAAATGGTGACAGGCTGTTACTCTATGCAGCTTAAGCTGGCTGGGAAAGAGAATGTGCTCCTTCTGCCTCTACTGTTACATCATTAAAAAAGGCAAAAAAAAAATCTCCTGTAGATACAGGCTTTACAATGTGTTGTTACAATGAAATATTATAACTATTGAAACTATTAAGATAGCCAGCAGGTTGGGAAAATAAGCTTAAATCAATTTCTGGCACAGATTTCAGGGCAAACAGCATGCCAACAAACAGTGGTACTGGAAATTAAGACAGACATGAAAGCCTCTTAAATCAAACCTCTGACCCGACAGCAAATCCTTGATGACATTCTTCAATGATTATCTATTATGTACAATTCAACTAATTCTTAATTACATGCTAAACATGAACATGCAATCCTTAAGTATCTGTTTTTGTGTAGGGACTGTAAAATCGTAGCACAAACCAAATATTATTATAAGGAGATTAACAAAATGTACTTACTTGCCAGATGGTCCCCAATTACCAGTGGTATTGTTACTAACCAGCGTGGCTTGGGTTCAGGCAGGCAGCAGTGTCACTGTGGATGAATGTGCTCTGCTAAGCTGAGTCTACCCTTACACTGTTGGTATTTGCCTTGATCTCTTCTCTCAGGCTAGCAGAGCTGCAGCTCTTCCCAGTTAGTTCAGCAAATGGAACACTTAGAGGTAGCTGGTCCATATACACTCCAGGAGGATGAGTCCTTCCGTATGTTCCGCTTTCTGAATGCTGAATCAAAAATAACTGAAAATGTGGGTGGCTACCCAGGCTGTGCCAGCTACTGTATTAATCAGAAGTGAATTTCAGAAACATATCATGTACATATCAGTGTACTCTGTGTGTAATAGCAGTGGGGTGCAAGTCTGAGGTGGTGGTAGAACAGCAGAGCAGCTCAAAGGGGTGCAGTAGAAGTTTTGTACCCTCATGATGCTTTCTGTAAATGCCATGTGTGTTCTTAAACTTTTCTTCTAGAGCATTATACCCTCAAGTTGTTGGAGACACTGTTAGCACCTCCTCAGAACTGTGAGGTTACTGTGAAACAGGAACATATATTGTGGAGGTCTAGCAAGAAAAGAGTAATATGCACCATGGAGGTAAAAATGGAAAGCTTAAGTTAGACTGGAACTGTCAGGAGAGGCTGTTTTCATATGCCTGCTTCTGCATTGTTCTGTTTTTCTTTCCTGTAGATTTTCACCTCAGAAATTCTTAAAGCTCTGAGAAAAGCAAAAAACAGAACAACTCATTATATTGTAAGTTGAGGTTGTGCTACAGAGGAGCTGCAGGCAGGAGTAGAGTGTAAGTAGAAATGTTTGTATTGAGTTAATGAAGACTAGGCTTAGTAAAAGGTATATGTTATTGTAAGGAAAGTTTTATAACAAGAGAACCAAAGGGGAAAACCATTCAGTTTCAGATGGAAGAATTTTGTAGTGCTTCTGGAAAAAGCATTGTGAAAATATTTTGAAATTCTGTCATTTTCAGGCCTCTGAATGTCTCCCTTTGGACAAGTGTAAAGGAGACAGTGTCAGACCCTTCTCAAGGGTAGTCAGTGAATCAACAAAGTACAAAAAGCACAAATTAAAATAAAAGAAATTCAAGTTAAACTTTAGAAAACTGTGGTGGTGTGGGTGTTTGTTTTTGTTTTGATTTGTTTTGGTTTATTTGCTGTTTTTTGGACACTGAGGCTGGTCAGGCACTAGATCAGGTTTCCTGAGGGTGGTGAAGTCTCCATTACTGGGGTATTAAACCCAACTGAGCTCAGCCTGCTTTGAGCAGGTGGTTGGACTGGATGATAACAAGAGGCTTCTTTCAGTAACAGCTGCTGTAGGAACCTATGACTTTCATACCTGTTTTGAACAAAATAATTGTATCAAGGAGTTTTGAAAGGATACATATTTTTTAATTCTGCTGTGAAAAATCCCAAAATATTTCCTTTCTTTCCAGTACATGACTCTGAGTGCTAGGATGCCATCCTGCTTTCTGCTTTGTAGCCCATTAGAACTTGCCATCAGTTCTTTCAACTTCAGCATGTCTGGTACAGGGCCATATTCAGCTGCTTGCTCAGGGTGCTCTCCGTCCCCAATTCCTCCAGCTTCTATGGGTTGTCTTGCTCTTTAGTAACCTTTATGGATTTTTTCCCTTTTTTTTTTTTTTATCCCTTTGTACTGACACTGCTTTTACAGATCCTGCTCATAACTACACAGCAAACTCTAAAGTGTTTCTCCTCTCCTAGCAGTGATGGGTTCACCCTTAATTTGCAATCTTTGTTTGTGGAAGTACTTGTAGAGGAGGAGCTTCTCATACCTGTTAAAACATACTTGAGGGAAAAGCTTTCCATGTGAAGGAAATAAACCTCTTCCCTAAGGTCACTGAGAGTCTCTGAAGTGAATCTGTTGCAGTTCTAGTAAGGATGAATCATCACTGCTTTTCCTACTCTATAAACTGATCTCTCATAGTACTCAGAATGATACTAATGCTCAATACTCTTGCCAAGGTGCCTGGTGTTTAATGTGAGTGAGGAGCAGTGCTGGTCCAGCTGCCTGCTTTGTGCCTGTATGCAGCCACAGTAAGATTATTTCCCTGCAGAACATGTTCTGTCTCCAGTCCATATATTAATACTTGCACTTAAAGTTCCAAGAAAATCTTAAGAGCCTAACTGGTTGGAATCTACATGTGACCGGATGAGAATTAGTTACCTCTACTCCTGTGAGCAACTGAGACAGACACCTTGTTAGCAGGTTAAGATAAGCTTGTAATCCACTGACATCAACATCGTGTAAAGAGGTAGTCTGTATGGATGGCAGGTTTTTTTCCTTGAGGTCACTGATCACCTAGAACATGGTAAAAACAGTTAATTGGGGTAGAAGTTTTAGCAGTCCCTGGAAAGCTGTTCAAAACAAGAGTGAAAAGGCACTTTTTTCTTCTGGGGATTTCAGGGTTGTGTGTGAAATAGTGTTGACTTTGAAATAGGGTTAATAGCTTTTAACTCAAAAAAAATTTGGGGGAAACTGTTGATGAAAATTGAGTGTTCTTGGCATAGATAGACCCCTCAAACAGTCCTTGAGGACCTGTGTGTGTAGAAGACTTTGTTTCACAGACATCAGTGGTCTACTAGCATTGAGGGTCAGCTAGGGAGGTTCCTGGCCTTGGAAAAAGGAGTCCAGGGCTGTTAATTGTATTTATTTTAGTTCTTTGCTGCATTGTAAAATATGAAGGGCATTAAATGGCTTGAAAGTGTAACTTATTCTTACCTGCTGTCTTGCATTTAGTTGGTGTGTTAGATTTACTGAGCTGCTGTCATAATACATCTCAGTAAGCTCTAACATAAGAATGTGTCTCTAATAATGTTTTTAGGAACACAAACATCTATTTTCAGACATTTCATAAAATCCTGCATTTAGAAGAAAGATGTAGTTCCACTTTCCAGGGTGCAGCATCATAAAGAAGTTTTAAACCTCTTTCAGTAGTTGCTGTGTTCAAAGCTGTTTTTCTCTCTCTTTTGTTTTTGTTTTGTTTTTGCTGTAGAGGTGTTGTCAAAGTTGACATCAACTTGCAGAAGGTGGACATTGACCAGTGTTCCAGTGAGGGGTGGTTCTCGGGGACTCACAGGTGTCATCTCAACAACTCAGAGGTAAGTCTGTCCCTAAGGGACTGAGCTACACTTCCATAACAAGTCTTTCCACTGTGAATAATTTTCTGTAGTATAAATGCTGTCTCTTTTATAGACTTGAAATGTGATCTGTAGGCTGAAAACCCCTCAGTTTTCTGCACAAGGCGTTATGGTGTGTGTTTCAGGAATACTGGCATTAAATAAAACAAAAGCAAAGGTATTGTGCAGAAGGAACAACTATAGGAGAAAAATATTACCATTAATATGCTTTATGATGTCATGCTTGCAAATCAAACAATTACTTGACACTCAAAACCAAAATAGCTTTTTAGTGTTCGTGTCACTTTTGAATGGACAGCCTTGCAAAATACAGTAAAAATAGCTCATGCTAATAATGATTCAGAAAAACATAGGCTTTTGGTAGAATGATACAGAAGAACAGGCAGAATTGGATACTGTAATTCTTTCTTAATAGAAATGCCAGCATTTGGACAGAGGTGACTAAATGTTTCTGTTCAGCTCCTTCCTGCTTCCCCTTCCTTCTGAAGGTCTGTGTCCAGCTCAGTCTGTTGGCAGCTCACAGACCATTCAGCCTGGAGAGTCATGTGTGGCCAGTGAAACTTTAGAACAGAAGACATCCAATGAATTCTGTTTATTCTTATTATTATGGCATATGATGTTTTCAAAGGCACCCATTTGTTTTCTGTGAGAGTAGGTGCCTTGTGCCCTTCTGTGTTTTCAGAAAGGCCAATTGAAGTGTAAGGAACGTTGATGTTTGTCTACCAGGAGTCAGGAGTTGTTTGCCTAACTTGTTACAAAATACCAGTTTATAAAAACCAAATCTAAATTTATCAAAGAGATGGTTTTGAGTTGATCTATTAACATTTTTGAGAAAGGAAAGTCAGTTTTTTAAACACCCTTTTTAGTATTTAGTATTGGCATTTTCTGTCTGCTGAAGGAGAGAAAAACATTTCTTCTACTCAAAATGTGCCTTTCTGATGAGTTCTTCATGTCAGTTTTCTGGGGTGTGTTGTAAAACTGGCTGTGCTTGAAGTTTCTTTGTAGAGCTTTTACTTACCTGACTTGCTCAAACTGTTTTGTTTTGGTTTGTTTTTTTGTTTTTTTTTTCCTGAGTTTGTTTGTCCTGCACAGAGATTTCCTTGCTCTTTAGAGCTAACAAAGACTTCTCTGCATAGTTACTATAATCTTTTTTTTTTTTATACAGCATTTCTGCAGTTGTTGAATCTATCCTGATATATCCTTATAAACCCAGGGCTACTGTGTGTTTTGACAGCAGAAAGCACTACATTTGCTGATGTCATGGAGGATGTTTTGTGTTCCATCCTGGACATTTGCATGGCTTTTTTTTAACAAGCCTACTGTGATGCTGTAGTCCCTAAGTGAGTTTCTGTGATGCAGAAAGGAAATAAAATATATGTTGTAGGGTAAAAGTTTTGATGATGCTCTATGTGAGTGGCTCATGTTAGTACCTTAAGGTGCAAGTAACATGGGTAAGGAGATTAATGCCACTTCATGAATGTCTTCAACTTGTATGTAGAGCAAAAACCTGCCAGCTGTTCTTCCTTCTCTGTAGCACTTATTAGGGTGTTGAATTAACAAGGCTGTCATGTCTAAGAGAAGCATATACAGGTAACACAAATCTCCCCCAAGATGAAACTTGCAAGCAGGGAGCATCTTTCCTCATTGTGCTTTTCTGATTTGTTCTCTTGTGCACAGGACCCATATATCCTGATTTAGATGAACTGGGAGAACAAAGTGCCTTCCTTTAACTTCATGATGACTGGGAGTAGCTCAGTCTAATTAGGCAGGAAGTTAAGTGAGATTTTATCCAGGAAAGCCAAACTGCAGCAGTGGTCAGAGTCTATTTCAGTAGGTTGTTTCTGTTGTGGTGTTGGTTTTTTGGTTGTGTTTTTTTGTTTGTTTCTAAAAATACATCAGCCAAAAGGAGGCTGATTGCCAGGTGATCTTTCCATGACTTGGGGAAAGGAGGAAAGTCATGGTGAAGCACAGACAGCTGTACTCTCCTTCCTGCCCTCTCCTGTGACAACCAAGCAGGGAACAGTTTTACTTAAACACAAGGGCAAGAGATTTGGATTCTATGGGGCTGCAACAGGTAATATCTGCAGGGTTAGAAATAATAAAAATGGATTTGTTGGAGGACAAAAGGATGCAGATAATTCTGAAATAGACATAGAAGAAATATAGTTACCCAATAACAAAGTAATTTCATTGTACAGGCAAGGCTGGATATGTGGGTAAGCAAACATTCTTCTTTTCGATTCCTTCCCCCATCCATGCCAGCAGCAGCTGCTGGCACTTTTAGTAACAACTTTAGAATCCTTGTTGAAACACCAAGAATAAAATCAAGGCTGAGGAGCATCTGAAGCAATCAGCTGGCAAAGCCCATTGAGCTTGGCTGAATGCTTCCAACCAGCAGCATCAGTCTGTCAGGAACCAGCAGTGGACTCCACACTGTTCCCCCATCCTTAATGAGACTGCTGACAGCTTGCAACATGAGGCAGGCTCAGCTGACATCCCTTTGGGTTTCGACAGCATTCCACAAATGACAGCATTCAAAAATATCTAAAGGGAAGGAGAGAGGCAGAGTAAACAAAGAAGCTGCATTGCTCTCTGTATATAATGTCTGTATCTGTGCTTGTAGAGATGCATGGGCCTGCTGTGTGCATATTTTATTCTGCACAAACACAAAACCAACTGAGAAAGGAAAACAGATGAGCACTACAGCCAAAATATTTTTTCTATTGTTTAGCAAAACATTTGGGATGATCATGTTTTATTTTACTATATGTAGTGTTAGACAACCAATGGAAAAAGGGGGAGGTGGGTGCTTATTAAAATTAAAATTATAATTGAAACCAAGTTGGGAGAGAGTAAAAACCCCAATGCTTTTCAGGTTTTTCAGAAAATGCTTCCCTGTGCCCTTGTCAAAGAGGGAAGAGAATACTAATGCACATACCCTGGGGCAGGGAAGCATGATGAGAAATTAGGATATGAAGCCATAACCTAGGGAGTCATAGAATCATAATGGTTGTAAAGGACCTCTAGGATCATCAGGTCCATTTTTTTTTTTTTTAATACCTCCAGGGATGGTCACTCTACCACCTCCCTGGGCAGCCTGTTCCACTGCCTTGCCACTCAGTATCATAGAATCATAGATATTTCTTCCTAATACCTGAGCTAAATCTCCCTTGATGCAACTTGAGGCCATTTCCTCATATTCTGCCATTAGTAAATTGGGAGAAGAGACCAACACCAGCCTCATGACAACATCCTTTTAGGTAGTTAAGGAGAGCAATGAGGTCTCTCTCCTCTTCTCTGGACTAAACAACCCCAGTTCCCTCAGCCTTTCTCCCTAAGTCATGCTTTCCAGACCACTCACAAGCTTCCTTGCCCTGTGTCATGTCGAGTATCATTGGGTTTGCTTATTACTTGTGTGCATTTTCTGTCCTGTCCAGACAGTGAGGAAACTTTGAAATCTGTTTGGTGATTGTCTGAGTGAACAGGGTTTATGGAACATAGTTACGCCCTTATTTGGAAATGGTCGTCATACTGGAAGTTACAGATTGCATCCAAGACAGAGAGGAGCACCTAAAGCACAGTAGAGAGAGTGTCAGGATATATTTCCTCTTGGAAGAAAGCAAGATCTTTAGTGGTAAAATACAAATACTATATTAAATCCTGGGCTAAAGGGGCAATCTAAGTCAGAAAGGGATGCTGCTTGATTCATCACACAGATAAAGACAATATAGCCAGCAGTTCTCAGATCCCTAAGGAGAAAGGCCTGTCTGTTCTCTCAGACTGATGGCTGCTCTCACAACTCAGTGTATTTGAGGAGCAGGCAGTAGACACAAAGAACATTTTGGATGCTATTTTAAAAATAACTTTGCATCATCTGCATTCATGAGAAAAGTCCCTTTATGACAGTGTAGCAGATCTAATCTGGCACTACCTCAGACACTATTACATAAAAATAAGGTGGAGGCTTGTCAGAGTTTTCAGTGATGAGCAAAGTGCTATGAAAACCAACTTTCATTTAAAGGAAGAGTCAGGTTGCTTAGCTACAGCATCTTTGCCTTTTTAGAAAAAAAAAATCTTGGTTATCAGTGTTTTCTTCAAAAGAAAACCTTTGTAACAATTCCTTTCATCCTAGTTAGTGGTAACTTGAGCATTTAAATTCATCCAGGTCAGTTTTCCTGTTTTGTTTGTTTTAGTGTATTTTGTTGCTGTTTTCCTTCCTCCAGAGTTACAAAATGAAAAGCAGTAGATAATTGGTTGAATTATGCTGTCTGAAAAAATGAAGCTACCAGGGAGGTGCTTGGTTTCTCTTGCAGTTGACAGCTGATGATGTCATGGCATCACCTCCCAGTTCTTTCAGATCTGCTGCTGCAGCTTTCTGGTGTTTCTCTGCTGGACAGAGCATCCTATTAGGCAGTGCCACTTGGCTAAACTGGTGTTCTCCCCATACTGTTGGGTAAGTAAAGAGGTGAGGCCCAGCATTTAGTTAGCTGGGGGGGACATGGACAAAATATACTTGGTGGAGAAGACAGGAATGATCACAGGGAAGAGCTTTGTCCTGCAGGGAGACAGAAACTGTTTGTGTGTGGCAAGAGATGGAAGTTCAGGGTCTACTGGGAGCCACAGAAGGCCTTGGAGCAGGGAGGCTTGGGACTGTAGCCAAGCTGGATCTTTCTTCTTTGGCAGGCTGGCTGTGAGTTACCTTTCCCAGATGTGAGGTGGCAGTATCTGTGTTGGATTCAGGTATAAACAGAGCATGGCTTCATTTGGGACTCTTATTCCTTAGCACTATATTCACAGGACTGTAGAGTATCTGAAAAATGCCTCTAGTAGTATTAAGCTCAACTGGATATATGCAATTAGATAAATATACAGTATCTTGGTATCAAAGCATCTTCTCCATCTTCTGGGAGATTTGATATGCTTATCTTGGAAGGCAAGTACTCTTATCTTGTGAGATTAAAAAAAAAGACCACTACCCCATCTTACAGCTGGGATGCAGAGGCAAAATAGTTACCTCTAAACTGACCCCCTAACTCAACCTGAGATGTGATTTCCAGATGTGTAAATTGTTCTCTCTGAGGTTTGGTTTCTGCAGAAAAGTCTATCAAGTGTGTGAGCTCAAAGGGAGTCCTGGTGTGCTCCAGCCAGGGCCCAGCAGGGACCATCTTCAGAGTGAGAATTTGAGGTGTATTACAGCAGCCATCCACTTCACATTTCAGATGCTTCCAGGAAGAGTTAAGCATCGTGAGATTTTTGAAACCTGTTTCTGAGCAACTTTGTAGCTTCTTAGTGATTGTCCCTTTTGATGCATTCTGGTCAAAAATGAAGGCACCAAACCTCTTAGTGAAACACACTGAACTTGCTGGCACTGCTTCCCATGAACAGTGCAGATTCTCTTCCTGACTTGCATACTTGGCAATACACTGCTGAGAGCTTTGTGGTTGTTAAAATACAACAATTCTGCACATTCATGTATTCTACAGTTAATGATTTTTGTTGAAAAAATATGGACTTGAGAAACAGTAAACCCATGAAAAAAAAAGGACTGATAGTTAGAAAAAAAGCTGTTAATAAATTTCTCCTCTTTTTTTTTTTTTATCCTTTGTGGTACCTGTGCAATAGACAATTGTAATTTAGCCTTGAGAAGAAAGTTCATCCAAATTAAAATTAGATTGAAAACATATTAAAGATCCCAAGATGAAAAACTGAAGAGAGTGGCTGCTGAATCTTCATATTCCAAGCAATGTACTGAGCCACAGTAATAGCTCTAATGGAGACAAACTCATTTAGTTTTATTTTTGGAGCACAATTTTATAGCACTAGACATTAAAATACAATATAATTTTCATTGGCCACTTTTAGTAGGAGGTGGATTTTTTTTATTTTTTTTTCAAATGAAAAAACTGCTTTTGGTTTCCCTATGCTTTAGTTTAGATCCCATTAACTCATAAGACTTCTAGTTTGCATTTGCCAGGACTGTAAACTGCTGCCTATCAGGGCACCCATTCACTGGGCAGGGCTGGTCTCCTAAAATATCTGAAGCCTTACTAACCTACTTCATATCTTCTTTTGTGTTTCTTTGTAGCTTTCTTACCCTGTGCTGCTTTAGATCATGAATATATTAAACACCAGTACTAACAGAAGAATGGAGAACATTTGGTTTTTTTTATTTTCTTTTATTTTTTTTAATGTTTTGGTTAATTTAGAAGCCATTAATGAATTTCAATATATGACTTTTCTTTCTCATTTCCTTTAAGGGTTTTACTCTGTCAGAGAATAAGTAGTGAAAGAAAAAAAACCTACTATTATGCATGTAAATTTCTTAAGATAATTAAGGTAATAGTAATAAAGAAAATAAGTTATCTTTTTATATTATTTCTTTGATTACCCCTTTACTTGGAAGGATGGTGAGAAAAAGTAGATATTACCATAGAGACAAATAAGATGAACATATTTGTAACACTGCAGTGTTTTCTTGCAGCAGGATCAGAATTCCCCTGCAGTTAAATCAAGTTCTTAGATTTACCACAAATATTGGTCACAGAGCAATCAGTTTCTCCTTACTTGCATAAAACAGATAACAGGATTTGCTTACTGAGCTCCACTCTGTCAGAATACAGTAGGTACTTTTTTTTTTAACACCAATTCCATCTAATCATTCTGATTAATTTTTTTCTTGCCTCATTTTTTTCATGTTTCAAGTATGGTTTGCTGGGGGCGGGGGGAAAGAATCTTCATGGGGTGATGTAAATAGGCATTGTAGTTTAGACAAAGTGGGTCCTGTAAATTCCATCTAAACCAGTTATGGTCTTACTGTTATATTTGAAAACACAGCTACCTAGATTGGCCTGAGCTGAGAGAGAAACTGAGTTCTCCCCATAGCTGGGAAATGGGGGATTATACATAATTATACATAATTTTATATTACACATAATTATACATAATTTTTATACAGATAACTAATAGGATGCTTGTTTGAAATAAATGTCCAGATTAAATGCTCCAATCATCTTGATATAAATCTTCTGGAATATTTTTGTGGAAGACTCCAACATGGATCTTTTTTGTTTTCTTAGTAATGGAGTGAAGTTTAATTTTAAAGTTTGAGTTTTCTTGCAGGCTAAGACTCTGTAATAATGATTGCTTTTCAGGGACTGCTTTATTGCTACATAGCCTGTGTAATTATAAAAAGCAATTTTTATGAAGTATTACTCAGTAAGCCACTTAAGAAGAATTATTTTTACAGGTTTAATGCATATTTCAGTTAAGTCTCATTTCCATAGGTGATTGAGAGTTGCTTTTAATTATGCATCAGTGGATTTTTCTAGCTGCTTTTTAATGTTGCTTAACAAAAATGATACATAACAGTAATTTTTGTTACAAGTATAACCTAAAAATATTTTCTTCAGTGATTACATGACTATAAAAAGTCACATTTTGCATCTTTTAACATTTTATTGTACTGCACCACATTTTGAAGTATTTTCCCTCTTTGTATCTCTTCTTACACTTCTACATGGTGAAAATGTTGGAACACCTGGAATGATTAAGAAATGCATCAATTTTTAAATATTTACATCTTGCTGAATTTTTCCATATCCACTAAGATAATTCTGTGTTTAAAAGTATAGTATGCTCCACAGGATAGAGTATAGAATCGTTCAGATTGGAAAAGACCCTTGGCATCATCATGTCCAACCATTAGCCCTTTTCTACAAAGTTCACCCTAAACCATATCCCTCAAAACCTCTTCCAAATGATCCTTAAAGACATCCCAGGATGGTGACTCAATCACCTCCCTGGGCAGCCTGTTCCAGTCTCTGGCTCATCTTTCAGTGAAAATCGTTTCCCTAATGCCCAGTCTAAACCAACCCTGGTGCAGCTGGAATCCATCCCCTCTTGTTCTATCCCTAATGACTTGTGAGCAGAGCTCAGCACCAAGCTCTCTACAGTGTCCTTTCAGGTAACAGTGATGAGGTCTCCCCTCAGCCTCCTCTTCCTCACACTAAACAGTCCCAGCTCCTTCAGTCTCTCTTCAGAAGATTTATTCTCCTTGCCCTTCCCTGGCTTTATTGCCTCCTCTGCACTCGCTCCAGCCCCTTGAGATCCCTCATGTTGAGGTGGCAAAACTGGACACAACACTCAAGGTGTGGCCTCGCCAGGGTTGACTACAGGGAGACAATCCCCTCCCTACTTCTGCTCACACTAACCCGAGCCAGGGTGCCATTGGCTTTTTTGGCCACCTGGGCACACTGCTGGCTTGTTGGAACTAGGCACCTTAGATCTTGGGAGGGAGAATGAAAGCAAATGGGATATGTTCTTTCCTCTTGAAACAATGGTTAATCAGACACCATGTAGTGGATCGTTCTTTATCACCTTCTCAGGTACTATTGATCTTCTTGTTCCATTTAACTATTAGTATGTTACTCTTAGGAAGTGTAGCTCTGTGGACCTTGTCAAATTGTTGAGATCAGATGGGTTTCTGGCAGGCATTCATTCTGAGTTCTGGAGCACCACTGTGCAGGTTTAAAGCCTTTGCTTTCTGCTCCCTCTTTTAAGAAGAACCCTTTTATTTTCTGAAGTAAAATAATCCCTTATCTTACTAGTGGCATTTCCCTTCATTTTTGGAATGGCTGCAGACATCGCAGTGGTCATATTTTCCTGTTCAGAAAGGAGCTTCCTATGGGTAGCCACCACTGTACTCAAGTGTTTTTAATGTTTTCTTTCATTTCTAACTTATTTCAGTGGAGGTGAAACCTGACTGTCCAATGGTACAATAGGACCCTGGGGCTGTTTAGTCATTTTGGATATTACTAATAATTATTTTCTCCTTTTTATATTGTGTCATCAGTGGGACAAATCCCACACCAGGCAGCCTCTTTTAGGAAAAATACCCAACCCTGTATAAATTTGTGCTCTTAAGTCTGCAGTCTTATTTTAAGTTAGAGTCTCTAGCTTAGTTTAGCCTTAGTTTTAGATTGTGTTCCTGGTTTGGTGAAGTATGCAGTTGTAAATGAAGCTATTTGTATGCAGCTCTTGGCATGAAATCTGGTTTTGCTTTTCTCCTCATTGCAATGCTGTGGCATTCCAGCATTCTTTCTGTATTCTAACTGTATTTCTGATTTCTCCTGTTATTCACTTCCTATTATTCTTGTTTTCTTACCAGTTTATGTAGCACATCCAGTAAATATGCTGGAATTTACTGGGTTGAAGTGAGTTATTGAAACCAGTAGACTCCTGTGTAATGTGCAAGTGTATGTGTGTGCTCAGGTCTGTGGGGAGCAGCAGACTGCTGCATCGTCCTGTGGACCTCAGCTTTCCCCTTCTATCATCTGTGTGAAATCCCTGCTGCTGGCTGATAGCTGGGCCCTGAGGAGGGCAGGGGCTGAAGGTGTAATTCTGCACTTGTTTGTGCTGTTTGTTTTACCCTGACAACTGTGAACACAAATGCATTGTAGGCTGGTGATATTTGTACAGTTAACCAGGAGATCCAAATATAGTCCAGCCTCTTCTCTCTCTGGTTTTCTGGAAGACCCTTATTAGCTATTTCCATGCTGCTGGGCTTTGGATTGAGGTGTTTTGTTTCTGAAGCAGTGTGGTCTCTGTTACATAGTTGGTCAGGTTATATTATTTAATACTCCCCTTTGGTTTAATTTATAGTCAATAAAGTCACAGAAGTGCTGAATCATTTCATCATACATTCCTTTGGTCCTGTTACTCCTTCAGTTGCTGAGAGTTTTTGAAGTACAGTAAATGTCTCCCTGCTTTGATGTCTTTTTCTAAACTAAATTGGCTGGGAGTCTTCCAAACACAGACAATTATACAACAGTCCAGTACAGTTTCATTTAGTCTAAGCTCATTAGCCAGCATGCTGCTTCAGAGCTAGTTCCCTTTTTGCTTCAGCCACTCACATTTGTGAGATTTTTGCCATTAACAGCATAATGCATGTGGAAAAAAAGCAACCCCAAACAACAAACCAAAAGAACACAACACAAAACCTCTTTACAATGTTAGTATTCCAATGAATTTCAAGAAGAGTTAATGTGGTTGCTGCAAAACTCCTGACTGGAGTGTGGAGCAGAGGCAGGTGGGTTTGCAGGGCTGTGAAGGACCAGTGGCTGCAGGGGGGATACAGGGAAGGTCTCTGCCTCCTGTGAGAGGTGAAAATGCAGAAATGGCAGCATCTGCTTCACCAGCTTTTCTCTACTTTGAGCCAGCTCTGCTCCTATGTATGAAAACTCTTCACAGCACAGCCAAGCACAGAGTAATAGTAAAGGAAACTTCTTGTTTAAAAGAAAAACAGAAAACAAAATTAGTTTTATTTGCTACATTGTCTTGAGAGAAACTAGGCAATGCACTGGGGTGCTGGAGCAACTTGAGCCTCCTGGGGAGCAGCACTGGACTGGTCACATCTCCCTTTCTCTGAAAATGGCTTGTCAGAAAAACAGCTGGAGTTTGGATACTTGTCTGAGACTGACAGTTGGGCTTTTGGAGAGGAAAAGTTACAGATGTGAACTGAGTGAATCTTGTCCAAAATGATAGATACCAGCAGTGTGGAGTCTGATAATAACAGTCTCAGACAATCTTTATGCAGAAGACAACTTTTTTTAAAAAGAAACAGCACAGCATTTTTAGAGCAACTTGCAGTTTGCACATTAACCTCCCAACACAGCCAGACACCTGTAAAGAAAAAAAATCTAGAATAAAAAAATCCAGAATCAGATAAGCAGACATTACACTTTTCCACCCTCATTTTCTTCTCACCTGGATAAAGCAGCTTCTCCCTTAAACCACTAGTACCACTCATCTTCTGAGAGCTGACTCAAGAGATAGTGCTTTCACAAAGGTAAAGATTACATATCACAGGGATGGGGAGTTGTCAAAACATCTAAAGATACTTACAGGGCAGATTACAAAATGAGGTTTTTCATCACTCCTTCAAAAATAGTGTTGGTTTTATCTCTTCCACTCTCACAAAGAGTTGCTCTGTCAAAATGCCATTAGCTGATATTTCAGATCTGCTGGCCCTGAATGCTGAGGCACAATCTGATCTCACCAGGAAGGGCCCCTGGGATGCTGCTTCAGGAGGGGTTGATGGGGATGTTCTGCAGGGTGATCCATGTGCTCTAGTTCTTATGGACACTAATATTCAGGACTTTTCTCCAGAACACTCCACATGTACTGAGAAAATGTGTGATGGCTTCTATATCACAGATGTATATCATACAGACACATAGCTAAATGTTCCTAAAAGCAAATGTAAATCAGACTTGAAGAGTTTGCAATCAAATAGTTGGTATTCAAGCCAAGGAAAAGGGTTAGGCTGGTAGGGAAATCATGCCACTTTAATAGGAAAGGCCCATGGTTTTTCTGGCTTACCTCTTTCCAGGTACTA
>JAOEGS010008638.1:47746-65457 GCA_025447755.1 Corythornis vintsioides | reverse complement strand
GGGGGGGGGGGGGGGTGGGGGGGGGGGGGGGGGGGGGGGGGCCGGGCGGTGGCAGCCGAGCTGGAGGCGCCGCGAACGCTCGCGCCGCCGCGCCACGCGCTGGGGCTCGCGGACTGGCCCTGGTGAGCTCCCGTCTCCGGGGCCTCGGCGCGAGCCAGCAGCCGAGGGGCGTCGTCGGCGCGCGGGGCCGGGCGGAGCGGCCGCTGCTTCCCCGCCGCCCTCTCCTCGCCTCAGCGCACGGTGTCTAGGCCCGGCCGCCGCCTGTTCCCTTGCCTGCGGGTGAGTGGGGAGCCGGGTGAGGGGTGGGAAGCCGGGTGGGGGGTGTGGGGGCGGGGAGCGGGGGGCGGCCCCCCGCGCCCCCCCCCGCCCTGGCGGGGGGGGGGGGGGGGGGGGGGGGGGGGGGGGGGGGGGGGGGGGGGGGGGGGGGGGGGGGGGGGGAGGGGGTGTTGCCGTTCTTCTCGACGGGCCGCGGCCGCCGCTTCCCTCACCCAGCGGCATTCAACGGCCCCCGCGCCCTCAGCTTCGCCTGGCCGCTCGGCGCCGTCGTCACCCCCTTTGCCCTCGCCGCGCATCACGCCGGGGGGGGGGGCGGCGGGGGGCGCCTCAGGAAGGGGGACGAGGCGGTGCCAGCCACCTGCGGGCGGCCGCGGGGCGGCGGCGAACCCGGCTGGGTCTTGACAGGCGCCCTGAGCCCTCTCCCCTCCATTGTGGCGCGAGTGGCGCCGAGAGCGGCGGGCCCGGGCCTGGGCCGGCCCTGGCTGCCTCCCGCGGTGGGGTTGGAGGCGTGAGCGGCCCAGGTCTTGGGGAGTTAGGGCTCAGAAAGGGTCCGGCGACTCTGGTGGCCGTCGTGCGAAGTATACATTGAACTCTCTAGCGTGGTTGTTTTGACTCACAGATTTTTATCGGCAGAGGGTTAGTCCGACAGCAACCGCAGCAAAACTTAATCGAATGTTTCTTCCTGCGCCCTTTGAGTTCCAGGCCTTCGCCTGGCTCGGAGCAGTGAGGGGTTGAACGGCAGAGGTGAACCCAGATAGAAATTACAGCCTTCCGGCATGGAAAAAAAAACAAACAATGGGAGGAAAATACAGAATAATCAAACCCCTTTGAAACGTGGAAGAAAATTGCATCTGAGAGGGTGCTCCCTCATTGAGAAAAGGGCAGGGTGCTCAGCTCCTGCTCAGCTTTTAGTTTTCTTTTTTTTTTTTTCTTTTTCTGTGAATTTTTGCATTGTCTGAGCAAATGAGCAGTTTAAATTGGTATGATTTAACATCATGTGCAAAAACCAAAACTGTTAATTTTCATAATTTGGGAGTGGGTTCCATTAGCTTCATGACTCTTCAGAAACACTTTTAACAGGTTTTTTTGGAGCTTTTTTTTTCCAATCACTATCACGTTAATTCTGCTGACAGAAAACAGCAAAACAGATATATCTGAGTTTGGGTGATGTTGTAGTTGATCTCAGCTTGTTGTAACCTTTGCTTAAAAAATAATTTTGTGCTAGCATAAATATTATTAGATAATTTTTTTCCATTCCTTTATTTTTCCCCAAATAAGTGTAATTTAGTTGATTATATTGGATATCATCACAAAAAAAGGAATGTTTTATATACATGGGGTGAAGATGACAGGTGACCAGTGTTCCAGAATAAACCCAAGACTATTTCCCAGCTCCAGTGCTGTGTGGACTCCAGGATAATTGTGCATAATGAAGTACTGAATTTCAGGTAGTTCTGTTCAAAACAGCACATAGGGTGCTAACTGCAGCCCTTTGAAGAAGCATGAAAGAGGAAGGATGCATTTGTGTTAAAAACTTGTAGGAGAAGTGGTCAGAAGTGAGAGAAAAAAAGACAAATTCTTCTTGGAAAACTTGGGAAGTGAGTCTAGTGCCTCTACAAAAGGAAAGAGTAATAGGTCAAATGATTTCATTTTGTCCTAAGGAAAAGAAAGAAAACTTAAATGTTAACAAAACTGACTCATGGATGAATTTAAGGGTGCTCTGACACTAGTGCAGGGGCTTCTTGTGCATGTGGCTGCACTGCCTGGACACAGCGAAGATCTTTCTGTGGCTTTGGCTGAAAGTGTTCCAGGATAGCAAAAAAACAGTAACCAAAATTCCAACTTTCCATACCCTGCAAGAATTTCTGATGTTACTTGGTTTTAGGCTGCAGATCTCTTCACTGTGCCTATGGCTAAGTTTAATACAAATCTCTAGTTAGGTTAATTCAGTTCTTGGAGTTGCATTTCTTCTGATGTGCTACCTTAAAATAGTATTCCAAAATGAATAAGTGATGGTTTATTAAATGGTTTGCTTTTTCTTCATTCTGTTTGGGGAAATGGTTATTAATTTCTTCTCCACAAATGCACTTCCAGGCCATTAAATCAACAGTGAATCTTAAAATAGGGAAAATAAACTGTCTAGTCCAGTGCAAGGAAATACACTTGTGGAGTTCTTGTCTGCAAAGCCAAGAAGCCACTGGAATAAGATGGGTTTATCATACAATTTTAGCTATTCAGTGGAAAACTATCCATAAAATATTATGTTTTCTAATACACAGTATGTCAAAGCTGATCATAAAATGCCTGTTGTAGGATATGATTAAATATATGCTAGGAAATACTGTAGAAAGGTAGAGATGAGATAGAGACTATTAGTGTTAGGGCAAATTCCTGGGGTTTTTGATGTGTTTTTTGTATCATCCAATACTGGAATTAAGTCAGTTGGGATTTTTTTTTTCCCCTCCTGTTGTTTGATTTGTAGAAGGTGAGGCAGAACTAAGGGATTTTACAATTCTAGTTTAATTAAAGGCACTTTTTTTGCTATTTTGTCTGACTCCATGTATGTGGTGACAGCTTCCAGTAAAGGCCTTTACAGACTAATTTGCTTTTATACTTCCCAATATGAATAGCATCAAAATCAGTCCTAAGCAAATCAAGCTGCATACCACTGATAGTTCCATTTGCAACACTACTATAGATAGTAATATATGCTAATAAATATGCTAATCATTTGTATACTGATGTATCCTAATACATGCATTAGTAGAACCCCTACCAACAGCAGAGCTTTCTAGAACATCCCATTGCTAGTGGAATACAGAGAGTGTTTCAGTGTTTGTAGAGGGCACCAGGTTAGGGATGTGTTGATCTGCTGGAGGTAGGGAGGCTCTACAGAGGGAGCTGATGGTTTCCCAACACTGACTGGAGTGCCTGTGTCCTGAACATGACATTTTTGTTGACTTTTCTAAGTGGTAGGAATTAATTTCCCTATGGTAGATGTTAGCAAATGTGTTCTGCATGAGTGTCCATTTTCATTCAGTGTTTTGTTATGGGGAAAAAGAAAAAAGATTGTGTTCAGATGGAAGTTGGCAAGTTGTACAAGTACATGCTGTCTTGTAAGGCTGTGAACTGTTGGTGAAGTTGTATAGATTAATTTCTCAGCTTGGTAGCAGCTAATATAATGATATTTGAGGGAATTAAAGTCTTAATGCAAATATATCATTATTTGCTTATTAAGGGTTGTGAAAGCCAATGCATTAACATATTAGAAGTCTCCTGTGAACCATAACAGTCATCCAAGTATTAAACCTTTCCCATGTGAGCAGCAGTTGCAATTACCAGAATAACTGTAATTGACCTGTCAGAGAAATGATGGTGGTAATGTGACCAATAATTAGGAATGAGATTAGGAACTGCAAGTGCAAGTGAGCTTCTGTCCCCAGAGTGAGATCAAAAACCTCCCTTGCATGAGCTCTCCAGTTATTGTCAGGAGAGAGTTAGGGAACTTTTTCCTTCGTTATAAACTTGACCATGAGACTTGAGAAATATATTTCTGTTCTTTTAAATGTGCACTCCAATGGTCATCATCTTCAGCATGAATTTATTTAAAATTCACTTTAGAGTTGCAAATACATTAAAACTTCTTGGCTTTTAAATCTATAATTTTGCACATACAGCTGATAAAATTTAAAAATTAAATTAAAAAGCAGTGATGAGGGAAACAGTCTGACCTCAGGGTGACTTGTTTCATGGAGTTGCACCCTTTAGGTGATTTTGTGTGCTGTAAGCAGTATTTGAGAGCTTGTGCATCACTAGAAAAATCCCTTTTTTGTCTTTGTACTGAATTACAGATAAATATAGAAGTTTTTGTAACCTTTACCATTCAGGGAATACTGTCATCTTCAGTCCATGCACGAGCTACTAATAGCTTTAAACTAGAACAAAGCTTTTAGCAAATCATAAAGAAAATGTAGGAAGTAATTACTATTTCCATCATCAAGCTCTTTATCCCTCTATAACTTGGTGATCCTTAATTAAAATACAAATTGAAAATCATCTTCATTTGATTAGATGTTAAGATTGTTCCAAAAATCAGACTCTGCAGACCCAGTGGTGGTTGAGAAAGCTGAAATTGGTTTGTTACAGCACTGGGTGCAGGGGGATGGCTCCTCCTACCATGCACACCCACCCAGAATGCCCACACTGCACCACCACAAAACTACCAGAGTTAGTAACTCACCCACCCCACACTCTTTACAACCAGTGCTTAGTCATTTACAGACAGTTCAGCTAAGGATAAGTGGATCTTGAATTTTCTCAAGTTAGCAGTGCACACAAAACCAAATGTCAATCCATTGCTAAAATGAAATTTCTTCAGGTGAAAATGTGTAAATGCAGTGTGCCCTTCACTCAGAAAGGAACTTGTACCTGCATCTTTCCACTGAAGCAGCAGACTCCCAAATGTTCACCTGCTAGAAACCTAGCAGATTATAAAGTGAGTTTATAGAACAGATTATCTACCTCAAAAGAACTGCACCTAAATATCTTTTTTAAGTGCTGCACGAGTGCTCTGCTTGTTTATGATGTCAAGCCCTACATACTTTGTCTTGGATGACAGCAAACTGGTTTGGGGAATTAGAAGAGCCTTCAAAGGTTCAGGTATTTGGGTATTATCCCACATGTACCATCCTTCTAATTGGAGCACTAAGGAACATGCTTCACCTCACTGGTTTTCAACTCAGTCATGAGTGCTGCTTCTATTCTTAGACATGTAGCCTGCTGCTAGTACTAGCATGACCCTGGGCACATCTAAGAGTGTTGTGGGAAACTGAGTCCCTTGGGAGAGGGAATATCTAGTTGCAGGGTGATGGGAATTAGGTCTCAGCTCTCAGGACTGGCCAAGCAGCAGAGTGTGGGCTCACTTGGGTGGACACTTGGGTGCTTCTGTCCAGGGGACAGCTGATGACAGCTTTGGGTTCTCCCCATGTTGGGTGCTCTTCCCACTTGTGCATCCACTCAGGCTTGTTTTCATCCCTGGAATTCAAGGTGCTCAAGTAGCCTCTGTCAACAGTGATCATGTTATCATACCTACTACAGTGAGTAAATATAGCAAGCAGTGGGAGTAACTCAAGAGTACTGAAAGGGATTCCATTCATTTGCTGCTGGAATATATGTTGCACAAGGATCTTAAAAGGACATTTCCTCTGACTGCTTTTAGCAAACCACACAATGTAGGCTGCTAATTATATAGCTCCGTGCTCAGTCTGTGTTAATTGAACTTGCAGGTAGGCTTTGTCTGAGTTTCCAGGTTCTTTGTACCGTGTAAACTTGAGTCATAATTGCTGCTGTTGTCAGGAGGTGTTGGTTAACTTGTCCTGATGACACATCAGCATTTTAGGCAATGGAAGCAGCTTAGGAGAACCTGGTCAGTTGTAGGTGCACACTCATTTTGTTCCTTCTGACTTCTTGGGTGTCAGCTGCTTCCCCCAACCTACATGAGGAATCTTTGGATTCTTAGGTTGCATCCTTTTTTGCACAGAACTGGAATAAACCAAATATCTTGACTCTCTGTCGAGAGCTTCTTTATAATATTATTTTCAAAACAGAAATTACTGTGTGATAAGTAAAGGTGGTGACTTATTCCCATTCTTTGTGTGCAACTTGAGTACACCCCTTGGTTGGCTTTTTGAAGTTCAATGACAAACTGGATGTTACATGGATACAGGTATTCCTGTCGTTTGCAGTTTGTAGTTTATTTATTCTGTACATAAACAGGATAAAACTGGGACTGAGATCTCTGAAGAGGACTCTGGAAGAAAAAAATAAACTGAGAAATCATTAGAATCATACAGAGATGCAAAACCTGTGCTAGAAATGATAAACCTGATAACAATGTTGTATTGCTGTTTCCTGGGATACCAAGAAATTAATCTGACTAGTATAGACAGATATTTTCACTCAGGATGGTCCTTCTAATCTCAGTTGCTTTAAAAAGGAGTTGGAAATGGAAATGTTTTTTAGGAACAAGATAGGGAAACCCCTTCTGGGAGCAGGTGATGTTCTGATTAGTCCAGAATTTTGAAATTCTACTGCCCTGAAAACTGAGGCACAATGAAGCACCATATGTGTAACAGGTGGCCTGATCCATGTAGATGCTGTGAATAAATTAATGGATTAAACCTGACCTTGTACTGATTAATAAGGAATCTTTTTGTTGCTGTGCCCTTCTGAAATCAGCCTTGTACCATAGCTGAAAGTGCTATGGAGAGGGAGGTGAAGAGTAGAAACTATTTCCTAGTGGAAATTATGGTGTTCTACAGGTTTCTTTTTCTTGAATCTGATAATTCTTTCTTTCCTCTTGGCTGACCCAGTTACTCAGATTAACTTTCACTTTGCAGTACTCTTGATCAAGTAAATGAAAAAAGGACTCCTTGATGCTAAAAATCATTCCAGTATACTAAATAGCTCTAGAATTTATTCTGTATTCCGTGAAGACTTTTCCCCATAACAATTTAGATCACTCTCATAGTTAATAATAACTAGAGCTTATCTGATTTTTTTGTTGTTGTTGTTATTGTAATGCCCAAAGTGGCTTTTTAATGTCATGGCATGAATGGTTAGGCAGTGTGAGCTTCCAAAGCCAGACTCTTTGCCTCCCTGCATGATATTTGACCAAAAGGCAAAATGATGGCAGTGGATTATAAACCAAGGTTTAGATTAAGAAGGAACAGGCTTAGTTCAAATAAAGCAATCTTTGTGTCTGAGCTGCTTTGGGCTCTAAACCTCTGTTTATGCAGCTTCATTTGGGTAGAAACCAGCTAAAGGACTGTTGAGTTTTCTGTTTCTCTGTGGTGCAAGCTGTCAAACAGCAATTGGGAATGAAGAGAATCTCCATTTTGAGGCCATCTGTGTGGGTTCTTTTGTTTGAACCTAACAAGGGGTCATGGCAGATGGTGAGGTCACAAAATCTGGCTTCTCCAGCTAGACAAAATATGTTCATAAAGCTGGAAGAATACCAACTGTTTGTGCTGGCTGAAGAGCATTGTGGCAAAATAGTTTATGGACAATACCTTCTGGATCACTAAGCTTAACAGCAAATAACTTGTCAGAGATCAAACCAGTTTGCTTATCTCTAAATGGGTTTAACCCGTTGCTTAGCAAATGTGTCCTTAACTATGTTTTATTTGAGTTTATTTCTTGTAAAGCCTCTTAAAGCAAGAGAGGGAGGTCAGACAGCCTCTGGAACTGTGGCCAGAGAGGCAGATGATCTGTCTGTGGGTTGTGTGGAAGGAGGAAGGTGGAAAAAGGCACACAGATGATCCTTTTCAGGTGCAGTGCAAGGATTCTTTGCTCTGTTCCAGGAGTAGCTCTGTGGCTTTTTGTGGCTCTTCAGGTTTCCTGATGGCTGCACAGATGCAGTAGCCCCTTTCCCCAGGGTGTGAGTAGATACCTCTGCAGTGTCCTCTGAAGGCAGAGAAAAGTGCTTCTCATTTTCTTGGATGTTTTGTTGTGAAAATAAAATTTAGAAAGTTTTTTTGGGATAATATCTTGTGTTCAGTGCTTAACTGAGTGCAATAATTAAGGCAAAAAGGAAGATAAATGCAACAGGAAATGGAGAAGAAAATATTTTCCTCTAATTGCTAATAAGAATTTTATTAATATGATGTCTGAATAAAGCAAGAAAACTATAGAAATATCCCAGAATTATAATTCCTCTGGATTGTCCAAAGCCATTCATTGAGCAGGGGTGGAGTTCTCATTAGCTGTGCACACCACTGCAATCATTCCTGTCACTTTTCTAGAGGGGAGATGAAGACCCTGGCTCTTCTCCAGCTTTGCCCACCCTGAAATGCAGAGGGAACTGCATGAACTGCAGATGCACTTGTAGCTGGTGAGTTCTGATCTCAGTGCTTGTGACTTGGTCACTAGTGTAGGCATCTTCCAAAGGGTTTGGATTAATTGATTCCACACTTGGAAGTGTGAACAGTTCTCCCTCTCTTACACATCCAAGTGCAATTCAGATGTCTTTTGTAGGCCATTTTTTAACAGCAGTACTTTGAAGTACTTAAATACCTTGTCAAGTTAATTCTATCTTTCAAATGTGTTGTCCTGACAGCATTGATTTGTAACTTGTCTTCTGTGGTCTGTAAGACTTGCAGAAGCTTTGATTTAAAAAAAAAAATCCCTTTTAAGTATTTTTCAGTATACCAAAATGTTTGCCTTTCCTGGAATTCTGATATTAGAATTGTCATTACATAGGATTAATAAAAAAGACAGAAAATACTAAAAAGATTCATTTGGACTGGGATGGTTTTTATTGGTTGTTTTCTAAAAATACTTAATGTTTGCTGTGTATATACATTTCATAGTATTTCCTACTTTTTAGTCAACATCTTTGATGTCTGCTGTGATGGAATTAGAAGCTTTCTCTGTTGTTGGAGATTAAAGACACAATGAAGAAAATTAATTCACTTCTAGTTTTTAGAGTTAATCTGCACTAGCTGCAAATGTTGCATGGCTTTAATTACAAGACTTCAGTAAATATATGCTTTGCTAGCACATTAGTTAGGCCTATATATATATATATATATATATATAAAAAATTACATTTCTACCTGTTCCAAGCAATGTACATTTCTAGCATCTCTGCAGAACTTGACTATTGTGATTGATTTAATCAAAAACTAAAATAAAAAGAGAGAAAAAATGAAAAGCCTCTTCTGTGGAGATGCAGGCTTTCAGCCAGAGAAGTCACTGAAAAGATAGTTTCACTAAGATCTTGTATTCACTTTCTTGCAGGATGTTCATTTTAAATACCCTGTGAAGATGGAAAGGGATATCTTGTGGTTTTCCAGAATCTAGAGCAATATTGCAATACTGCCTGTCATGACAGCAAAAAATGTAAGTATAATTCTACACCATCTATGACTGTGTATGTTGGCAGGCTGACAGGCTTTCAGAATCTGAAATTCAGAAATCTTCCCTCATTTTTTGATATACCACCAGTGTGTAACCCATCATACTGATAGATTTAAGCTGGTTAGAAGCTCTTTGGAGGCAGGATGGTGACTGGGGCAGTGCTTTATGCTGTTTCTGTTTGATCATAATGAGTCCCAACGAGATAATCTAGAATTCCTCCAACATTGCTGCAGATCAGAAAGCCTCTCATGCTGCTGAAGCATCTCACCTTTACACTAGAGTAAATCCTACTGAGTCCAAGGCTCAAAAGCCCAGAAAGAACAGACAGACATTGAGTTTCTTTCCTAATGTTGGTATAATCTTGGTTTCTAGAGACCTTCCTGTTCAGCTGCTGCATTAACAAAGCTGTGCTGTGCTGTCTAGAGGATCTATATTCATAGACCTGAGGAAGCTTATGAAATGTCTGAAATCCTGACCTTCATTTTCTGCCTGATTACCTGTGCTTCCTGAAGTACACAGTGTGTACAGACAGCAGTTCTGATTAAGCTTTGGGTGCTTAGTGGGTTGGATATGACTTTGGGCATTGATCAGCATCCTGGAGTTTATTTAAATGTGAATGGGGTTAGGAAAGAATAAGTGAAGAAGGAACCCACAATAAAAGTGCAGGTAACTGAAGGATGGCACTGTTCAGCAACTGCAGAAGCTTTTGTGCACATCTGGTTAGATTGATGCCAAGAACATAGCTTAGTTAAATTAATTCTCAAGTCTCAGGAATTTCTGTTCACTTACTAGGAGTTGTATTTGGTGTGTACTTCCAGGTGGAGCTTTCAGACTTTCTGTTTGATTCAAGCTGACCAAGCCAGGAAATAAATGGCTGTGTAGATGCAAAGATTGACTTGATAGCCCATATCCATATCCCAGGGTGACCCAAGTTGGAAGGGATCTCAGGAGGGCATCTACTCTGGTGCTTTGTGTAAAGCTCTTTGATTCTTGAATTCAGAGCCAATGGAAAGGGAACTTTGCTGGGATGTGGACATCTGGGAAACTCTTGAAGGGCATGTATCTTTCATCAGACATGTCCACATGAGGAAGCTGTCACCCCTGTGTTCAGAAATCACTGTGCCTCAGCTGGGGCACAGTCATCCAGGGATGCTTGTGCTCCTGATGTGTTGCAAGAACAAGTGCAGTGAGCTTAGGCTAAAATATCTGTGCATGTGTCCCAGCAGTGGCCTTGGTCTGCACCCCAACCCTTGGTACCCTTCAACGTTTGCAGAACATTGCTTATGGGTAATTTGACCTCCCCTTAGAAAACAAATCCACACAAAACAGCTGTGAAAAGTTGAAGACAAGAAGTTACAGATTGTCTTGGAAATGAGATGTGGATGTGCTTACCATGCACACCGTGCCCAGGTGTCATTTAAATCACCCTGTTGTAGTGGGTTGTTTCATTCTTTGCTTGTAGCATTTTTTCTTTCCCGTTTTGTATTTCCATTCCCATTTCTCCTTTGGGTAAGAAAGCACCACAAGAGCATTAAGAGATGGGGAAAAAATGAGTAAATATTCATGGTAAACTTGTTTTTAGGAGAAAAGAAATAATATGACTCAAGCAGATTATTGAAATAAGGCTTAGTTTTGATTGCCTGATCTGAATCATTATTCATGTTCTGGTAAAGCCACTTGTCACTGCTTCTCAGATGGTAGTTGTCATACATGAGGTCAGTTACATGACTGAAATAGTTTTTTCACATGTCAGTGTGGAAGAAAAGAAGCTACTGAGCCTTGGCCAACCCTTAACACCTGTCTTGCACAGGAAAATCCTCCAAGACAGAATAAATCCTCTCCAGGTTAATGAGAAAGTCAATTTCTTTAAGTAAAGGGAAGGATTGCAGGTGGAGATTTGCTGCTGAGCTGCCAGCATGCCAAGCATGGAGAAGGCTGGTCAGTTACAAGAGCAGCTCATGACAGGCTGCCCCATCCAAGACTCCAGTTGTGATTCTTTTTTTTTCCTTCCCCTTGCCCCATTTGGAAGCTTCTTAGTCACCTGCTAGGAAAGGGGAGAAAAACACTTGATGAAAATAATCATCAGAGTGTGCAGAAGCCTGCCAAGTGCTTGCTTCATCTTCATGTCTGGGTTCTTCTTGCTGCAGATGGACAGAAGCAGGAGTCCAGCTCCTGCCATACCCAGTAATCCAGACACTCAGAGACTGAAGAAGATGCACCGAGAACTGAAGTTCTGTTTTTACATTTCCTCAGATACTGAAGCAGTTAAAACTTTCAGAGAATGAAATGCAAGTGTTTGAATTTTCATGGCAGTTGGAGAGTCATCTTGGGCTGACATGTGCATCATCTTGAGCTTCTGAGATGAGTCACTGGGGGAATGTACAGTTAGAAATCTAGAGCTGAAGGTTCAGTGGTGAACAAACTGTCTTTGCAGATGTTCATGGGAATTGATTCCTGGCCTTTCTCCTGGAACAAGTTTAGGCCCTTCTATCTAACACTTGGTGTCTCTCCCTGTGGCTCCCCTGGTTCTTCTCTGAATTAAATTTCTCTGCTGTCTTATTTCTTGCAGAGGCAAGGCAGGGTCCTAGGGAGAAGCTGATCCTGTGCAAAGGCAGCACCAGCAGCAGTCACAGTGCCCTTTAGATGTTAGGCTGTGTAGCTTACTGACCTTCCCAAGCTCAGGATCTCAGTGATCTCTTATCAGCTGCCCAGTCTCCCCAGAACGCTGCTGGGTTCCCTAGGGACCTGCCCCCAGAACGAGACAGGAGACACTTGTGTTTGTTCTCCTCCTCCTCTGTCCTACTCTAATGCAGGCTGCCAGCCCCGCTGCTTGGCCTCTGCACCGCTGCCACCTGCTGGGACACAGAAGGGAAAACAGAGGGAAAAATGAGGCTGGTTCAGTTTCAGAAGCAGCTTCTGGGGATCCCACGGTCTGCATCAACCCAAGCACCTGGCTGCCCACTGGACATCAGCTTGGCATCTCTAAGGGCACCTAGCCTGGGCCAGGGTAGTGCAGCAGTGAATGCTTGGGTGTTGCTCCTGATGGTGAAAAAAATCTGAACAGTTTTCTGTCACAGTGCTGTGTGCAGATTTTCCCCATCAAAAATGACCTGCTGATTAAAAGTCCTCTAGCAGAACAGTAATTGAGGGAATTTTTTTTTTGTTCTAATGTAGTTTATTTTAGTTGTATGTTACTACTGCTTAATTTGTCTGCAATTATTTTCTCTCTTGATATGATTGAAATTCTTTGAGTAGCCCTAGCATATGTTCCATTATTTCTACATACAACTGAAAAATAAAGCAAATATTTTTATCCTTGATTATATTTTTTTAACTTGCATGCTTGAATCCTTTGTCCCTATTATTTACAGAAACCCTCAGATTTTTTATTATTTTAAAAAGAGATTTTATAGTACTTTGTTTAATTGCCTGCTGCTCCAGTGGAGCTTAGGCCCTCAGTGCTTGTAACAGCTTCCACTTTGGAAGCAAAACAAAAGGGTCAGAATATTTGGGGACTTCTTTTGGGTAAGAACTTAGTTAAAATTGGAGTTTGTTGTCTTATATACTCAGTAAATGTCTTGGATACTTTTCTTTGAATCTCCTGCTGTTGTTACTCTGCCTTCCATAAGGTGATGATGTTTCAGAAGAGATTGTTTTCACAAGTGTTAGCTGCAAACTAGAAAACACAGAAATGTTTATCTTCATCTAAAACTTCCAAATGTTTTGTTCAGGTTGGTGTGACTTCCACAAATGGAGACTTGAAAGGATTTATAGATCAGAACCAGAGTCCAACAAAAGGTAAGAGAACTCTTATTTGTCTTATAGAAAAGAAGCACACATTGAGAATTATTTCTCCTGTTCACTTATATTATTGCTGATTTCACTGCACATGGTTGGTTCAGTTTGGGATGTCTTCTGAGTTTGCACAGAGCTTTGCTGTCTGTCAGTAAAGTTCATTGACAACAACTAAGGTTTAGACAAAATTCAGGCAAACTTCTGGCTTAAGTGGCAAGATGTCTTTGTGGAGTTGGCCCATTCTGTTAAAATTATGAAATACAGTGTTTTAAATTAGTTCTTTAACATGTCTGATTAGGTTTGTGAACGAGTTGAATAGTGACAGTTCAGTTGTGGCTTTGGGGTGACTATTTCAAGCTGTGAATGAAGTGAATCAGATACTCTAGAGTTGAAAAGTTGCATGTGTTACCAGGAGGATTTAAAATCCAATCTGTTGGGGAGATGTTCCCAGTCTACAAGTGAAACACTCCCAGATTTGTTCATGTATATTATAGAAATGGAAAATCAAATCTGTCTCTGCTGATTCCAGGCAGAGGGCACTTGGTTGCTTGTCTCATAAAGCCAGGTTGCCTGCCCTCTGTGCAGCTTGGACGGCTCCAGGCTGGTTTAAGGACGAGTCCCAGCGCTCCCTGACCTGATCTCTGGAGTTGCCATCGTATGAAGCCCTGTCATCAAACCAAGGCTTGCACCCAAGCCGCTGGCGGGCTGGGGGAGAGGAGGCTCGGCTGCCCACGCTGCTGGCCACCCACGGCAGGCAGAGCGGGACGGCGGCAGCCCGGCCTTACAGCCCTGGAATGAAAAGTGCCAGTCGAAAGGCAGAAACGACGGCGTGACCGGCACCGACAGCTGCGGGGCGGGCGAAGCAGAGAGGCCTCTGAGGGGCGGCCGTGAGGCGGGGCCGCCCCTTCTGCCCCTGCCGCCCCTGCCGTGTCTCCCGCGGGGGCTCCCCTGGGCCGGCCCCGCCGCCCCCGCTCGGCGCGCGATTGCTTCGGCCTGGCCCCGCGGCGGGTAACAAAGGCGCACGCGGGCGGCAGAGCGCGCGCGGCCGCCACTCCGCTCTCCGGCGCGCCCCGTTCAGTCCGAACGGCCCGGGGGGGGCCGGTGCTCCCGGGGAGGCGAGGGGAGGGGAGGCGAGGGACCGCCCGGTGCCGCCGCCCGAGCCGCTGGAGGGACGCGCGGAGGACGCGCTCCTGGCTGAGGGCGGGTAGAGCGGGAACGCGGGGACTTGGCCGCGCTCTGGGGAGCGGGAGGTGGAAGCGCCGGGCGGGGCGGGAGCGGCTCCGGCTGCTCCGCGGGACGGGACCGGTGCGGAGCCAGCTGAGCGTGAGGCGGTGTGCGGGTAGAGAAGAGGGGACCCTGCCCCTCCACCCCGCCCTATCCGGTTGGGAAGAGACGCGCACAGCGGAGCGAGTCCGGCCAAGGGACTGGAAACTCCTTCCATGAGCTGTGAGGGAACAGAGCGGGGAGCGCTGAGAAGGCGTCAGTGTGTATAAATAGCTGAAGAAAACAGCAGGGAAAAATACTCCTCATCGAAAGGGTTGTCAGGCATTGGAACAGTGGTTGGGTCACCATCCCTGGCTGTGTTCCAAAGCCATACAGATGTGGTGGGCTTGGTCGAGTGGGATTAATGGTTGGACTTGATGATCTTAAAGGTCTTTTTCAACCTATTGGATGTTTGAAATAGAGAAGTCACCTGTTGTCAGCTGACTGCTGTGGAGCTCTATACCACTGCTCTTGCAACAGGCTTCATGAGAGAATATCCCTAAATCAGATCAAACTGCAGTCCAGATTGGTTTGGGTGGGAATCTCAACTTTTAATGCAACCTCACCATGAACTTTTAAGCCTTTTTATAAATGCAGTATGTGATTTTTACTGAGTCCTGATAGGACTGGTGTTACAGGAACCTCTCAATGCACAGGGCTGCTCAGTGCCCGTGTTACTGTAAAGAGCAGGGCAGGTGTGCCCTTTGTTTCTTAATTAACATATTTACCATTTTCTGCCAGTCCTTGTGATAGAATCTTTTCTTTGCTTTGATAGACATCTCTGGCAGCAGTGCCAGTTCAGTTGGCTCTGGGCACCTCACAGCTGCTTTTGAACATGTTCATTGCTTAGTGCCAGCTTAGCTGTGTAGGTGGCTGAGCAGTTACTGGGCTCAGGAACAGTTCCAGCCAAAAAATACCCATTGCACCCCCCTTGGAAAGGCATGTTCAGGGCATGGGTGGCTGTGCTGGGCTGCAGGCTGCAATGAGCACTGGCATAAAGCAGTTTCAGTGGCAATGCTCAGTGTGTGACCAGGGCTTCAGGAGGTTCAGTTCAAGGGGCTGAAGAGTGCTGGAAGAGATGTGTGCTGGCAGAGCTGGTGAAATAACCAGGACAGCAGGATCTGTTACCACTGGCCTACACTTGATGCTTTGAGATTCATACAGCTATTCACTGCTAGAAATGTGTCCCACATCAACAGAACCAGACTGAAAATGCACTGTCAGTGTGAGCCTGACCTTGGAGATCAGTTTGTTTCAGTTTGATGCAAGGACACATCACATTCATGACTGCAGAGTATCCCAGTGGACTTCTGACACTTCCCAGTTGCCATCAGGCCGTGCAGTGTGTCATTGGAAGGGGCAGCTCCTTGGTACACTTTAAATTCTCTGGACGTTTGTTTCAGAGCTCTGAATACAAAATCCAAAGTACCACCAGTTCCCTGGTGTTGTGTGTGTGAATTGATTGATACCCACAGTGTGTGACCCCAGTTGGTTGGTCTGTGCTCCCCATCAGCTATGGTTTCCCTCAAACTGGCTGTGACAGGCTCCAGAGGCTCAGGTTGACATTGTTGCTGAGCAGCTTTGCAGGGAAGCTGCAGCCTTAACAGGTTTAGTTATACAGGGGGAAAAAAAAATCCCTGAAACCTCTTCAGCCTCATCTTTGCCCAGGAGAGTTGTTTGTGAGAAGTTAAGCTGTTTAGGGTGTCACATCAGGATGTAAAGGTAGCCCTGTGGGGTGGGCAGTGTGTGTGTGAGTGTTTGTACATACGTGTGATTAACTTTGTTCCGTGACTGCTTGAGGCTGAAGATAAACTGGATTTGTACAAACAAGAGCAAGCATTGCACCAGTTCCGGGAAGGATAACAGTTATGCCTGGTCATGTTTTTCCAACTACAAAAAAAAAATAGCAACACTGTTTTTTTCTCCATGAGAAACAGCAGTAGTGATGACAGGGATGGAAAAAGAATTTCTGCAGAAGCAAAGTGCTTCTCAGAGAACCATCTCTGCCCACTGACAGACACTGAATTTACATCAGTGCTCAGCGTGTCCTGGGGTTTATCTACTGCAGCTAAAGCCTCTGAGAGTTCTCAGTGAGCTCCTTTCCCACGTGCCTGCTTTTTCCATAGGTAAAATGGCACTAATGACAGTGACCTCCTTTGTGCTTGGATGGGGCTTTAGAAGTCTGTTGAATATTTTTGAGATTCTCTGCTGGCATCTGCTTCCTCCTTCTACTTTTTTTTTTTAATGCTGTCTTTTAAATAAGACTTGAAGAGATTGTTCCTGTTTGTTGGTTGGTTTGTTGTGCCTTGCCTTCAGAACTGTAGAAATTTCCAGCTCAGAAATTTGCCATAAAATACAGCAAGTTATGTTAGCAAGCACCTGCTCTCTGAGCTGCTCATACTCATGTTGTGGTCTGTGGTAATGTTTTTACTTGCACTGGGACCAGCTCCAGGTGATTTGTGTCCCATGGGGCTGGGCTGTGGGCAAGCTGGGGTGCCACTGGGTGCCATTCGGAGTTGGGTTTCTCTGGGTTCAGAGATGAGTGGCAACTGCAAAATCCTCCCCTGGGTCAGGTGCTGATGTGACCTGTGTGGAAACACCAGCTTTGTGCAGCACCTACCTGAACCTATCTGTGTGTAAAACTCTGCACACTCACATATGTTCTTTTTCTCTTCATTCTGTTGCTTTGACTTCATATTACAGAGAAGTTACACTATAGAATTTATGATTTTCCAGTTACCTCATGGCAGTATTAAGTGTATTAAAAGAAAAGGTTACTAAGTGATGTCAAACTCTCTTTTTACTGCTCTTTTTAGGTAATGTTTCAATAATCACATTACCAGTCTCCAGCACCAACTCCCCAACAAAGATTTTGCCAAAAACCTTAGGACCAATCAATGTGAATGTTGGACCCCAAATGGTAAGTTTTGCAACTCTGGTAATGCCAAAGTGTGTGACTAACAATCTGTGTGACCTCCTGCTGCAGGTTAATGTGGAAACAGGAAAACAGGTGTGAACAGAGCTGGGAACTTGCTGGTTCCTGTCCTGGGTGGGAGCTGGAGTGCCTCATCTTTCTAAAGGAACTGCTGCAGTCTGTAGCTTAAGTATTATTGATAAAACATTAGCACTTGATGACAGGGAAGAAGCAAACAGCAGTAAATTCCAGAGTGACACGGGAGTAACACTGATTTGTCTACCCCTGGCATCTCTGTCCCTGCATCCCAGAGCTTGCAGCTTTCCCAGTAAGCTGTGGACAGGAGGGTTTTGTGCTTGTGAGGGAGGATCAGAGCAGCACTGCCAGGTGGGTGAGTGTGCTGCTGGGGATCGTCTCCACTAGGTGGCACCAGGGGATAGAAGGAGATGGGGCAGCTCGGGCTCGGGAGCACCCCAAAGCAGGCTGCTGCCTCCATTTTTAGAGTGGCTGTCACCAGAAAATATGAGACAGGACATAAAATCCT
>JAOEGS010008638.1:21872-44790 GCA_025447755.1 Corythornis vintsioides | reverse complement strand
ACTGCCAGGTGGGTGAGTGTGCTGCTGGGGATCGTCTCCACTAGGTGGCACCAGGGGATAGAAGGAGATGGGGCAGCACCCCAAAGCAGGCTGCTGCCTCCATTTTTAGAGTGGCTGTCACCAGAAAATATGAGACAGGACATAAAATCCTCCTTGGGCACTCATGTGGCATGTGGTTTGCTAGGCTGGCAGAACTGGCTGCTCACTGCAAACACACTGCAGTAAGAAACTGGTAGGGAAAGTGACTGGGTTGGGTTCATGTATTCTGGTTTTCCCAAATTTCTGGTTTCACTTGTTTATGTCACGTTCTCCACTTGCAAAAATAGATAGATAAATATACATAGATGTCATCCCAGTATGATGTCAGGAGGCTGTGAATTGATGCTCAGTGAGCTAAGGAAATGAGAAATTCTTTAGATAATATTTTTTTTAACTGGTTTTAACACCATTGATGGACACGACACAAAGTATCTTCTCTATGCTTACATTGGCATTGGGTAAGTGAAGGAAACTACAAAGTTTAATACAGTAGGTACTCAAAATGTTAGTTACAAATGGAGTAAAGTAAAATAAAGTTTAAAAAAGCGAAGTTACACAAGTAAAAAGCATTGTCTAAGAAGCTTTGGTGTGAATCTTGCCATACTGAAATAAAAATAAATGAATGTATATTTATTTTAAATACTAATTAGTGTTAATTAGTTAAATTATTTATTTATTAATTCTTAAATTATTAAATTTATTAGTTCTTAAATACTGTCTAAATTCTCTTGGTGAGCTACTTTAAAGAATGAACTTGCCAAGTGTCTCAGTGTCAGCAACCTTTGTACAGGCAAACAGTTGTAGAAGAATCCAATTGGCAAGGAGGGTTTATTGATGCCAGTGACCAAGCAACTGCCTAGACAGGCTCTCAGAGAAACAGGTGGGGACATCAAGGTGCAGCCCTGTCTGCCCCTTACCCTGTCACTGGTGCTGTTTGCACAGGAGTAACACAGCAACACAGTACAAGTGCAGAAAACATACTGCAGTTGCTGCCAGGACATCTTCTGATGACCTCTCCTGTGTCTTTGACTGCAGCTTGTATCTGGCTGTTACTCCTCTGTTAGTGTGATTGCTGGGCTGTGGTAACCTGTTTTCTGAAGAGAGCTGTGTTTTTTCTTCCTGCATTTCACAGATCATAAGCACATCACAAAGGCTGAGCAATTCAGGGAGTGTTCTGATTGGGAGTCCATACAACCCAGCTCCTGCAATGGTCACACAGACACACATTACAGAAGCTTCTGGCTGGGTCCCAGGGTAAGGGGTTTGTTCAGATTTTTTTCCTTTATTTTTACTGTTGTATCTATATGTTGGCTTGCAGCTTCTAGTTCTTGAACAACTTCTTTGGCCTATTAATGCACTTTTGATGTCTGGAGCATGTGAACACAGAAGTTTAAGCACCAGTCACTTCACTATCTGTTTTAATTTTGTATTATGGTACCATCTGCTTGTGAAAAAGGAGAGTCACAAATTCATGAGTCCAGTTAAAGAAGCCTTTATTTTTTTCCTAAGTTCATGGTATGTGCAGTAGCTTTGCTGTTGATCTCATCAGCAGGTGCCAACAAGGGAGGAACTGTCAAAACCACTTCAAGAGGCATTTAAGAATAAAGCTCTAGTGGGAAATTGTGAATGTCACCACCATTTTTTGGTGGAGTTCTGAGATACTCTAGAGTAACAGCACTGTCTCTTCTCAGGAAATCTGGTCTTTAGTCTGTGTTTATCTCCTCACGTCTGGAATCTGCTTAGTTCTGATTTTACTTGGAAAAGTTATCAAAGATGACTTTTTCCTGCAAGTTTTGTGGAGTGTGGAGTCCAGTGAGAAGTTTTGTCAGTACTCAGAGGAGGACAAAGCTCCAGTGCCTGTTCACAGCCTGTGACACCAGGCAGTGAGTGCCCATGAGCTTTCTCAAGCTTCAGCCAATCCCAGGAGCTGGAGATTCCCAGGAATGAACCTTGTTGCATCAACCCCACTGCCAAGGAGAAGCACCATCCTTCTCTGTACTCATCTTGCAGACTGCAGGTTATTTCCAAAAGCCAGAGAGGGAAGAGCACATCCAGGGAGCAGCTCTCCACTCCCTGCCGTTCCACCCCGAGGTGATCGGCGGTTAAGCACCATGGACAGGGGTTGACACAAATCCCGCCCTTGCCGCAGAGGAGGAGTCTGCTGAGGGGCTCTGGATCTCACACTGCACTGCCATGGCACAGAGCTACAGAGCCATGGCTGATGTGAGCTGGCTCCATCACTCTGTCAGCTGTTTAGCTGCCTACGGACCTGCTCTGAGCCCTGCATTTGAAGCTGCAGTGTAACTAGGTGAAGTTGTTTGCCAGCATGCAGGCCACACCACTCAGCATGCTGCCATCCCCAGGCTGGCTGAGGGTGCACTCACTCCCACTGTGTCACCATCAAAGATGTTAAACAGCACCAGTCCCTGTACCAGTCCTGAGGAACTCTGTAATTCCAGAGGAAGTGACTTTCCTAAAATCATCCAGGCAAAGCATGGTAAAATTGGGAACAGAACTAGTCTGGGAGTGAGCTCAGCCAGCCTCTGAAGTTCTGACCACCCTCTCTCCAATTACCAAGCTGTGTGTGTGCTCTTTCCCTTCCAGTAAACATGCAACAGCAAATAGCAGTCCCCATCTGGGGCCCAAAGCCATTGATTTTGTTGGTCTAAATATAGAATGTTGTTCTCATCCAAGTTGGAATTGTCTTTCCTCAGGGATAAAAAGCGGGCTCGAGAATTCATAGAGTCAGATTTCTCAGAAAGGTGAGTATTGATCATATATATATTTTATGTATAGTCATACCTGGTTTGCTTCAGATCTGCCTTCCAGACAGCTAGGTGTCCAGTTGCCTTTTTAGTATTGTTTATTGATAGGGTGTTATTAAAACTGAATAACTATGTAGCAATCAGGAATTGTTTTCTTTGGTTTTTTTTTTTAATCCTTCTGGTGTTTCTTTTCAGGCTTCTTTTTCTTCTTTTTTTTGTATCTCACAAGGATCTCTTACGTGGACTTTTACCACCCAGCACCTTGCAAAACTGTAATAAACTCAAACAACACAGCTGAGTTTTGTAAAGGCTTCTGCTGAAATGTGCATGCAGATCTAGCCTGGGTGGTAAAAGCAGTTGTTCCTGGTTTTCCATTACCATTAGCTAAGCTCCTGTTTTTCTGGAGGAAGAAAGTGAGTATAAAATAGCCCTGACAGTTTCCAGTAACTAATTTGGCACTAATTAGTATGTACTTAAGTCCACATAAGAGATCCTTGTGTCTCAGTCTTAGCTGTGATGGCTCAGCCATTAAACATGGTCTGTAGGAGAGTGAAGGCATCACCCCTGGTGTTGTCAGTAGGGATGGCCAAGCCTTTCTGTACATGAGAGCTCTCTGTAAATCTGGATCCAGGCACATAAACACTCTGAGATTTGCTCCATTTATTTGCTTGCACTTTGTGAATCTACCTGGAGAAGAATTACAGATCCAGTTCCTGCCTGCCCAGTAGGATGTGTTGAAATACTGTCAGTGGAGAAAGTGCCAAGAAAGGGGAAGGGCCTTCAGTGAGACTTTTGCTAATTTGTAAGAAACAAGAAACTGGTTCAAAAACATAGAAGAGTTTTGGTTTTCACTGTATTTTGCATTTTCATTATGATGAGTCCTGATTCCTGCTGCAAAAAGTAGACCTGTTGCTGTGTAACAAAGCACCTTATTGACACAACTGCTTTTATCCTTTCAGCAAGAAAAGCAAAAAAGGAGATAAGAATGGGAAGGGTCTGAGGCATTTTTCAATGAAAGTCTGTGAGAAAGTTCAACGCAAAGGAACAACTTCCTACAACGAGGTGGCTGATGAGCTGGTGTCAGAATTCACCAACTCCAGCACCCACCTGGCTGCAGACTCGGTAAGGGGACATGGTGGGAGCTCTGGTGCTTTGTCAGGGAGTCGTCCCTGCTGTTCCTGCACACTCCAGTTTCCTTCACTACTTCTGAAATACAAATACCCACCCTCTGAAAATTAAAAATTAAAATTAACAATTGAATGCTATTTAATTTATAAACAAGGTAGAGACAGTCTGCCGAGAGAATTATCTATTTAAAAGGCCACTCTTGTACCCCCCACATGTGGTCCTGTCAGGCTTTTCCAAGAGGCTTGCCATGGTGGGAATTAGCTGCACAGATGCTTCAAGCAGGCCTGGGGCTTCCACTTGCAGCCAAGCATGCCATGTGGTGTCCAAGCAGTAGCACAGAAGAGGGTGTCATGTTTTAATACCACTCTAACTTGAACTGCTACTTTGCTGTGTATCTCTGAAGGATGTGGACAGTCTTTTTTTTTTTTTTCCTTTTTTCACTTTTCTGTGGTAATTAAAGCTGCATTTTCTTCTTAGCAGGCTTATGATCAGAAGAACATTAGAAGAAGAGTTTACGATGCCCTTAACGTCCTGATGGCAATGAACATCATTTCAAAGGAGAAGAAGGAAATCAGGTGGATTGGCCTTCCTACAAACTCAGCTCAGGAATGTCAGAATCTAGAGGTAAAGTGAGGTGGGCAATTCTGTACAGCTCACAGGTTGTGCCATTTGTGCTTCTCTTTTGAAGAGGTGTTGGTTTTTGTCAGTTGGAATCTGATCCATTTGGATTCTTGCACACTGAAAATTGCAGCTACTGCTGTTGGAATAAACTGGGAGGGTGAGGTTAGTATCTTAGTTCAGTTTTATTGAGTAAAAAGAAAACCCTTTACCTTACAAAAATGGACATGAATTAAATCAGGGATTACTTTTAAGATGAAAGCCTCTAGTAGCTTGAATTAATCACAAGAAAGTCAAAAGAATTCATGGTGAAGTTACAGAATCATAAAATGGTTTAGGTTGGAAAGAACATTAAAGATCATCTAGTTCCCAGTGTCTTGCCATAGCAGGGACACCTCCCACTAGAGCAGGTTGCTCAGAGCCCCATCCAACCTGGCCTTGAACACATCAGGGTGGAGCATCCACAGCTTCCCTGGACAACCTGTACCACTGTCTCTCACCCCTAAGTGCAAATATTCATTTCCAATCTAAATTTACCCTCTTTCAGTCTGAAACCACTGCCTTGTCCTGTCACTACAGGCCTTTGAACAGTTCCTACCCGGCTGTCATGATACACGAAGGATTAAGCTCAGTCATTATACACTAGGATTCTTTTTTTGGTTTTAAATGGAGAAATCTACACTTTATATTCATTCATGTAGCATGTAACCTATAAAGTTCCCTGCATAATGTACAAGGATCATGTGCTGTTCATGGTTTCAGGCTGTAATTAGAAATGCACAAAATGGAAGCCATGCATATTTTCTTAAGATGTTGCTTTCTGTGACATGATAGAAAAGAACAGAAAATAAAGCTGCATTTTCATGGTGTGAAAATCAGAATTATTTTTGCTTTAAAAGCTGCATAAAGTGCCAGCTCTTCTTACACTGTAATTCCATAATAAGATTACAAAAATGAGGAATCAGTACAAAAAAGCTTGTTATATAGAATCCATGCCTAAATGATATCTGTATTGTTTTTTAAGAATGATAAGAAAGTCATCTACTGTGCTCTGAAGGAAGCATTTTAAACATCAAACCTGAGGGGAGAGGGGGGATCACCACCACAAAGCAACACTGTAAATAAAATAGGAGCCTTCAGGCCAGCTAATTTTAGAAGACAGCACCATTTAGTTTCAGTAACTGAAAAGATAATTGAAGAGTTTGGGAGCAGTGCTGGAACCAACAGGGTGTTGAGGACAAACACCTTCTAAACATGGTGACTATTGTATTCAGAGCTGTCCCAGAACAGTATTTACTGCTGGCTGTATCTGAATCCAGTTCTGTTCTGTCCCAGACACTGAGGCTGAGGTAACTCTGCCCCAGAAAGCAGCATTAGTGCAAGCAGTGGGTGCTGTGCTTGTGCAGGGAATGTCTCCAGCCTCTGCTCTGCTGCTGACATCTTGTTGGGTCCATTGAGTCTCAAGTGAGTAGTCAAGAAATGATGTCACTGGAAGGATTGATCCTTTACTGGGGTGAAAACTGGAGACAATCAGTTTGTCATGTGACTGTTGGAAAATCCATGCCAAATGGGTAGGGCTGCAGAGGCTCATGCAGTTTGCTTCCTGTGCCATGGAATTCCCACCATTCACAGGACACTGTGGATTGCTCTAGTTCTAGGTGTAGCTGTAAGGCCTGTTCAGCTGGCACAGTGGAACAGTCAAGGTAATGGGGTAAATATTTTGATGCATTTACATTTCTGTTTGAAGATAGAAAAGCAGAAGCGGATTGAGAGGATAAAAGAGAAGCGAGCCCAGCTCCAAGAACTGCTGCTGCAGGTATTTTTCATTTTCATTATTTCTTCTACAAATGAAATCATCTAATGCAAATCTTACCTGGTAGAACTTCTCAAGTTGTTGCTAGATGTATTTGGCAGCAAACTGTGGAAACTTTTTCATTAGGTTACAGGCACTAAGCCTGCCCTACTTTTTATTCCCCAGTGCAACTATATTGATACACTTTTCATGTCATTAGATATGTAAGTTTTAAATACTCAATGCTTCTCCTTTTCTCATTAACAAAACCAAGTTTCTTTACATAGAGCACAAAAGCTGTGATCTAATTCTGTCTGAGCTAATAAATTAGCAGCTTCTCTAAGAGTAGCATAAAATAATTCTGGTGAAAATAAGGTCTTTTAAAATTACCAGTCTGAAAGTGACAGAGTTGCAGTCCCTTACTGCCTAGAGAATAGATGATGGGAAGTGGGGGGGGATGCTGTAATTGCTGTTCACACATTAGCATGGGTGTGAAAATGTGGTGTTTAGCTTCTGCTCCTGGTGAGCTTCACTAGTGCAAAGAGAAGTCAGGCCATGAGTTATTTCTTGAAATAAAATTACTGGAGACATTTTGAGTTGGTAGAGAAGAGCTGTGGAGTTTCACTTGCTGGAAACACTGCTGTCTGCTCTTTTGTTAGTCAGTGATCAGTTTTTCTTTCTTCTTTTCTACAGCAAATAGCATTCAAAAACTTGGTACAGAGAAATCAGCGCCACGAACAGCAAAACCAAGGCCCTCCAGCTTTGAACTCCACCATACAGCTGCCTTTCCTAATAGTCAACACTAGCAAAAGAACAGTTATAGACTGCAGCATCTCCAGTGATAAGTGAGTGTCTGGAGAATCCACTTCTAATTTCTTTGTGTGTATGTATGATCTTGAATTTGTCTTTGTTGTAGAAGGCACTTCAGGCTGACATTTCCAACAGCATTCACTGCACAGGAGAAATCATTGTACCAAGCACACCAAGACAGCACTAGATTTAATGAAGCCATGGGGTAGCACTTCTGAAACCTTATTCCCTACATGCCATGAGTGTATTTTGTCAGAAACACAAAGTCATCCACATAACACTAAAGTAACATCCTGGAGGTGTTCATAACAACCTTGAAATTGTCTTTTATTAGCAAAAAGGTTGCACTGAGCTCTTAGAAGGAAAAAAAAAAAAGGAAGGAAATTCTATAGAAATTTGAAATACAGTCTTTGTAAACAGACTTCTCTAGTTGTACTTTTAACTCAGTCTGAAAATCTTCCCACTTACTTCTGAAGGCTTATACTCTTCATCCTGGGACAATATGGCTGGAAGTTGGAGGTACTGCTAACCCTTAATTGGATCACAACAAGTTTATTATCTGAAAATAGCTCCCTGTGCTTGATATACTATAGATTAAAGGCTTCACTCTATGGTATTCAATCCCCCATTGAACTTCAAGTCATTTAACATAGAGCAAAAATAAAACAGTCTAATCTATTCTACACTACACTAGTGACCTCAGCAGCAACATGCAAAAAAGCAATGCTATTAAAAGTTGCTTTTTTGTAGAAAGTTGGACTGAAGTGCAGTAGATTCTGTGACTGAATCTTTGAAGTCTCCCATAAGCACTGCAGGTCAGCAGGTTGGGGATTTTAGGATCAGTATGGATTTAGATTAGCTACAGTCTTATTTTATAGGTACACTATACTTTTTTACTGCACTTTTAAATATAATTAGTTTTGAAGTTGTTAAAAAGTTGAAGGATTTTATACTGAAACTTCAGAAATGCTGCTTTGAAGTTGTCAGAGATTAAACTGGTATTTGGGGTCTAGATAAATCAGTCTCAAGCTGTAAGAAAACACTACTGCTGGAAATGAGCATAGCAAAGTTACTGAAGCTGTTGGTACTTTAGATTATATAACTCAGCTCCAATTATTACTGTCACCTGGAGATCTCTATCTGCAGAAGGCAAAGGAAACAGGCTTTCCCCTGTGGTTATTGTTTGGAAGCTAATTAGTGGCAGCAGCAGTATGTAGATAAAGAGTGCCAGGAGCTGCTGGTGTTTAAACCACTGTTACATTGGGCTGGTAAATGGGGTAGCTGACAGAAGTGATGACTTGGGAGAATTTCAGCTCCATGGTCTACTGGAGAATATACACTGCCTGCTTCTGCTGCTCAGCTTGGGTCCCTGCCTTCTTTCTGAACAGGTTGTTCAGTATTTGTGATGTTAGAAAGTCCAACAAATAGATAAGCTTACAGCATTAGCTGCTCAAAATTGTATTTACAAAGGATCTTCCAAAAGAAAATAATTGCTTGAAATAATGGTACAGAGAAGGGGATTTTAGATCATGTCAAACATGGGTTTGTGTCTTTTGAGTTTTTTCCTATGCAAGAACATGCTTTATCTAGGGAAAACAGAATTAAATTCCTCACATGTAAAGCAAAAGGGTTATTGGGGGAGTTTTATTCAGAGTTTGAGAAGGTAGGTAGGTGCCAAGAAGCACACTGTGAATGCCATTCCTCACATCTGCAAAGTTCAGCTGCAGAGTCTTCAGATCAAAAGGAAGAAGTTGAAAAGATGATGCTTCTGAAGAGAAAACCCTTATTTAGTGTATCTGGTGCATCTCTATAAATCCTGTAGGTCTTAAGTAAAAAAAAAAAGAAGCCAGAATACCTAGTTATAAACAAGTATTCAGACACAACACAGACATCAGAGACTTGGACAAGGAGAACATCTCTATTCTAATAGAAATGCAGATGATTTTGCCCCTGGAGATACAATGCTATACATTAGAGAAGACATGTAGGAAGCAGGCTCTTGTGCCCTTAGAGAAAGAACTGCCTGCAGAAGCAGAACATCCAGACTAAATTGATTGTTGCTGAGATCTGCACTTACCATGGAAAGGGACAGGAACCAAACACACACTTTGCATACACACTATTGGCCTCTGGACCTGTTTTTTAGCATGGAATAGTTAGATGGCAGCCCAGTAGGTAACTCTGACAATAAAAGCTGATTTCTCAGTAATAGCCAAAATAAGGCTGGGAATTACTGTGAAAAACAGTAAGAAATACAAAGTAAAACTAGGGTATATATAGTGTATATGTGTCTGGTATGCTATATGCTGTCTTGTTCTTGGAAAGAGAAACCAGGAGAGAGGCACAAGAGGGTATCAAGAAAGCTTGAAACTACAAAAAGGCATTCAGAGCCTCCTGGACTCTGGCCTAGACCAGAGAGGACAGTGGCTTGACAGCTGTCTATAAAATCATGGATGACCTGGGAAATGTGCATGGAGAACAGCTGCACACAGCTGCTTGCTAACGTTGAGATATTAAGAGGAGACACCAGGTGACAGGTTTTAAACAAAAAGGACAGAAGTGATTTTGTCAGTTGGTCACAGATCATAGCATTTCACAGAATGGCGGGGGTTGGAAGGGTCCCCTGGAGATCATCTAGTCTAACCCCAGATTCACCCAGAGCAGGTTGCCCAGGGCTGCAACCAGAAAGGTTTTGAATATCTCCAGAAGGAGACTACACAAGCTCTCTGGGCAGCCAGTTCCAGGCTCTGTCACCCTCATAGTAAAGAAGTTTCTATGTTCAGATGCAGCTTCCTCTGTTCCAGTTTGTGCCTGTTGCCCTTGTCCTGTCACTGGACACCACTGCAAAGAGGCTGGTCCCATCCTCCTGACACCTGTCCTTTATATATTCATAGGCATTGATCAGATCTCTCAGGCTTCTCTTCCCCAGCCTAGACAGACCCACTCCTCAGCCTCTCCTCATCAGAGATGCTTCAGTCTCCAGATCATCTCTGTAGCCTTAGATGTTGTTCATGCCAGAACTTCACAAATCCCCTGAAGAAAATGCTGAAATAGCTACTATCAGCAAAAGTGGAAGTGTAGGACTTCTCTGTCAGAGGCTACAGGCTGCTAGAAACTACACAGAAGAAATATGACCTTAAGTTTGTTTGTAAACTTGTGGGGGAAAATACTTTGTTTTTTGTTATTTGACCACAACACACAGGAGGAGGAATGCAGAGCTATCAGTAAATACAGCCTTTAATCCTGGACATAAAAGCTGAATTCAGGTATTAGTTCACTACACAGCTTGCTGGCAGTCACTTGCTATGACTGGTCTGTGTAAATAGTGATGTGACTTCAGCTGCAACAGTCTGGGTAGCAGGAATGTAATTGTAACCACTAGAGTGACACATCTTATTTTCCCTTTTTATGTGGTTATACTTAAATATAGCTGCATAAACAAGAGATTTTACAAGTAATATCTGAGTCACAAAAAAAATGATGCCTGTAACTGATCATTAGACCCTAGAACAAAGCATATGGATTTCTTTTAATAACCTGTGATCAATAGCATGAGACCAGTCTAGATGCCCCTGCTTTTCTTAAAGCTGTATTAAGTTTATATCATTTCCACTTTCTTATGCAATTAATAACATTTTGAGAGTCCTGCAGGATAAATGGTAGGTTGTGACCATACAGAACTTTGAGCAGACTGCTTTCCTAGCTGCATCCAAATACATCCCAAAAAAAGCAAAAAGACAGCAAGGTAAATAGGTCAGTTCACAGGAGGAATGCTGCACATGAGAGCAGAAAGCAAAATGTAAAAGAAGCAAAACCAAACTAGTTCTTTTGGTGACAGGGCTGCAGGTGACCTTTAGAAGTACTGGATTTGGTGCAGTGAAGGTTCATGTTTAGTAAGGCCTCCCTCTGCCCTTTGAATCTGTTTAATGAGGTAGAAATTTTAGCCTTTCTTCCTGCAGTGATGAAGTTCCTTCAATTGAGAAGGTGCCATTTAAACCCTGTCAGGATGCCAGTTCCAGAAGCAGAAAAGACAAAGCATTTGCTGCACCTTTGGCTTTTCCTTGAGGACCCTTTAGAGCTAATGAAGAACCCAGACACTTAGCTCAGTGATAGCAGAAACAACAGCCAAAAGCAGCATAGCTGTGCTCTTTCCAACACCATCTCCCTTGGACTTTTTCCATGCAGGTTTGAGTATCTCTTTAACTTCGACAACACGTTTGAGATCCACGATGACAGCGAGGTGCTGAAAAGAATGGGAATGTCCTTTGGGCTTGAGGCAGGCAAGTGCTCAGCAGATGACCTAAGAACTGCAAAAGCCCTGGTGCCAAAAGCTTTAGAAGGCTACATCACAGGTAAGTGAGATGAGACTTCATGTTTCTCACCAAATTTTCCAGGCTACTTTCCTTGCTTTCCCCTTTTTTTCCTATGAATATGTGTTGTCATTAATGATTTTTTATCTACTCTGCTAGAAGTAGCAAGTCTTCTCCTTGTAGGCATAATTGTATTTTGCAGTCCTTTCCAGACAGGAAGGAGCTTCTTGAACTCCCCACCTTCCACAAATTTCTTTTCCCTGGCTCCTCAGAGTTCACTGGAATATTCAGAAGTCCAAGGTAATGAAAGTACAAGGCAGGGATATGCACCTATGAGCCTTCTTTCTGCCTTGTGTGTAAAATCTACACTTTCACCTTGCACTTCAAAAATACAAGAGAACCAGCTGTTATCCCAAAGTGGTAATAAAACACAAGGTTACTAGCAGTGACTTGTTATTATTCTGGAATATTAAGCATGTGCACACAGGTACACCCTTTGAAAAGACCAGGAAACACCTCTGTGATACATATCTAATCCATTTCATTAAATACAGTGCAGTCATTCCAAGTGCTTTGGCCTCAAGACAGTTCAGAACATGTTCTCTGTAAAAAGGAATTTGCATTTAGGGCAATGTTAATGAGAGTCATCCAGTTCTGTCCATATTCAGCTGCTCTCATCTGTTCCATCCTCACATTGCCCTAAAGCTGCCTCTTCTTTATGTTTTCTGCCATGTTAATAAAGCTTCTGCTGGCAGAACATCAACCCTGCCAGCCTTGCTTTGTAAGGTGCCATTTCAGTGCCTCCACAGCACAAACCAAGGTAGCCTGTGAATCCCAGCAGATGGTGAGCCAGTGTACCTGGCTGTGACAACCTGCTTACAACAGTCTCTGCACACTGGCAACAGCCCAAAGAGCCAAAGCCTAATAAGAACACAGGCATATGTAACAAATCCATCTAGTTATTCCTCTCATCTGCCAACAGAGAACAACTCTAGATCAAATATGAATAGCACAATCCCATTTTGCTGCCAGCATGCTGAACACAACAGAGTAAGCTAGTAAGGACTGTAACTCTTGCTGGAACTACATGCAAGTACCATGAAAAAGAGCTAGACAGTCCTGATAACTCTTGATTTTTCACTTTGTGTGGAGATATAGTTTGGGCGGGTCAACAGAAACACCTTAGCTAAGAAACAAATCAAAAATGTCCCCTGCCAAAAGAAAAAAAAAAATGTAATTAGGTCAATGGACTTGTTTGGCTGATTCTAGTGCAGAAATGTGTGTAACTGCAAACAGCTGCCAGGCTTTCTTTGTGAGGGAGTTTGAAAAGGAGCTCTGTGAACAAGCCATTCATGGCCCTCTGAAGGCTTTTAACACACTGCAAGGCCATTCTAATCCTAAAATTTCCTATCTGCAGGGAGGAGGCTTTCACAGCCCCCAGGCAGTGTACAGCAGGCTGGCTCCTTCATACCTGTGGCACAAGCCCTTGGACAAGGTCTGTCCACATCCACAGCTGATTGCTGCCTTTATTCAGTGGAAGGCTGTGTGCCAACCAGCCCGAGACCACCAAGATGAAACCACCTTGCCATCAGAACACACACACCTGAAACATGCCTTGGTGGCTTCCCTGCAGTAGCTCCAATCCTGACAAGTACAGTTCCACTTACACCTTCACCAAGCACAACAGCAAAGGCACTCAGAGCTGTGGGGGCATTTGATTTCCATCAAGGACTCCCTAACCCTCTTCCAGGTAACCCTGGTTGCACAGAGCTACCAGCCAGGGTCACCTGCAGTGTGAATTCTCTTCAGAAAGAGGGAAAAGCTTCACAGAAATAACCACCCTTCTGAGAGTCAGAGACTGCAGAGCTCAAGTGCATCCACAAACACTGCAGGGTGTATAAATGTCACTTCACCTTGATTAAACAGGATGATTAATCTATACTATAATTCATGTATACTGTAGTATGCATCTGCAGTATAAATTCTACTTCAGCCACTGCTGCTTGCTCTTTTAAACTGAGGAATCCTGACTGCAAAGGAATGCAAAGTTTAAGGTTGTAAAAGGAAGAAAGAATTGTAAGTAACTCACAAACATAATTATGCTTTCTTCTAGATATGTCTGCGGGTTTTTCATGGATAAACCAAGTGTTACTTTCAAGTTCAGCACAAGCAGTTTCACATTTAGAGGTAGCAGGAGGCACTTCTGATGCTAAATCAAGGTAAATAAAATACTTTTTTATTCAAGGATAGTGATATTTTGTGGTACTTTCAGTAACCTCATTATTTTAAACCATTTAGATTGAGGAAATTAGAGGGGTTTTACTATGGTTTATTTTTGATGGTGGAAAATCTCTTACTCTGTCTTCCTTAATAATTATATTTGAAAGGTCCAACCAATATGCTTTGAATTTTGAACATACATTAGCCATTTTGCATCTGTGTTTCAAAAGGAGAGAACCACTTCCAAAACTTTACAACAAGGACAGAGTTTTCCTGATTAGCCTTTCCTGACTGGTCATGGATGACAAATGGGTAATTTACATGTGGGAAAAAAGACTGATACTCTTTTTATTCTGCAGAAGTATTGTTTGGTGTCTAAGTGCACTACTGCTTAAACTCTCAAAGTTGTTTAGTCCACACAGACTAATCATAATTATTAAATCAAAAACCAACCAACTAATCAAACAAACAACAGCCACCACCATCATACAGCCAATGCAAAAAAACACCTCAACAACTATACTTTGGCTACCTGCACCTTAAAAACAGGGAGAGGAGGGATGATTCTGGAATAGGTTCTTCCTCATGGCATTTAAGAGCTTAATTTCACGTTGCAAACATTTCTATGTATTGACAGAACTGTGATGGATTTCTTTAAGCCTTCTTCTGCTTGAGCAGTTCTAATAGTTGGTTATGAAAAAACAAAGCAAGCCAAACAATAATCTTTTTTTTTATGCAGCTTTCCAATATTTTATCAGCTTTTATAACTATTAGCTGTTAAAATGTAAGGCTTTTGGATTTTTCCCTTTTTAGTAGCATTTCTTTAAGCAAAAGAAAAGCAAAGGACAGAAAGCTTAAAACCTCATGAGAAATTCTCTAACTTCAACATTTCTCTGTTTTCATAGTGAGAATCCAGGGTTGTCTTTGGATGCTGAAGTGGCCTTAGCAACTGGGCAGCTTCTTGCCCCTAGCAGTCATCAGTCCAGCAGTGCAGCCTCCCACTACTCTGAGTCACGAGGAGAAACCCCATGCTCATTCAATGATGAAGATGAGGAGGATGAAGATGAGGATTCTTCCTCTCCAGAATAAGGACAGTAGAAAACAGAACATACAAAAAGCTGCTCATAAATATTCTTAATGGGAGCTCCTGTTTGGATTTTACTTCAGTTTCTTGCTTTGGTTTGCACTGTGTTCAGTAAAGCAAAATGGAAACTTCAAAACAGATTCATTCACAGTTGAAAACTTTTTGTAACTGAACACAGTCACTGTGACATGCAGACAAAAAGCAAAGTGTTTTTTTTATCAATTGTAACCACAGAAAAAAACAAAGTCCCTGGAGATAAAGTAAAACAAAGTAAATCTCAAGTTCACATTTTCCATTTTGGGACAAGTCTCCCCCTTATCTTTACCAGATGGAGAAGCAAAGCCAGTCAACAAATGTAGTTCTTGCATTGTCCTTTGGCTGTGCTACCCTCTGCAAAAGAGAGAGCACCTGCAAATATGTTCAATAGCTGTTTAAAACTATCCTGTGAATTCTCTTCCAGGGAGAAGGGGCTGTTAGAACATTTGCTTTTTTAAGTTCAACTTGCTATATAGAAGATTCTTAAAGTAATATAAATTGCAAGTGATTAAATGAATCTTTAAATAGTTTAAATCCATTTTAGATACTCTAAAAGTAAAGTTGGTATGTATCTTTTGAAAGGTTCATATACTCATTTATACTGCAGACCTAATTTATTATAAACAAGTGATTCTTCTTAGCCATTATTAAACAGGCAGGATAAAAACAGTATTCTCTGCACCAGCTTTTTTTCAAGGAGAAAGAAGTTTTAAAAGGTATTGCTAGATTATTGTGTGTCGGATATAGTTTTCCTTTACTGTTCTAACATTGTAATACCTTTAATTTTATGGCATGTGTTGGGTTTTTTAAACAAAGGTTTCAGGCAGCATGTTTTCAAGGCAGTATTTTCAAACTAAGGGTGGGCAGGTCACATACCTTGTAAAAGTCATAGGTTGAAGTTGTTAAAAAAACAATGAAATTTTAACAGCACATCATTTCAAGTTTTACATTCTAGTCAGCTTGGATTGTAACACTTAAAATGAACTTCTGTTGCACTCACCATGATGTGCCTTTAAGAAACAGTAATGTCAAACCAGTTGTTAAAACTACATGTGAATCCCATCTGAACTGTTGGATTAGACTTGCAACAGGAGGTTCCCTGTTCTATAGGTAACATCACATCCAACCACAAAGACATTTCTTACAAACCCCACCTGGAGCAGCAAAGCAGAGTATGGTGGAGATGGCACCTTCCTGTGGTGTTCTAACAGCCAGTATCTTCACTAGTCTCACAGTTAACTATTTTTAAATAGTTAAAGCCAGTTTAAAATAGTTAATTCTTGTTAGTTTTTATACTGTATGTAAGTAGTTGACCTGTTTCTAAGTTCCAGTGTGTTAGCTGTCAGAGTTGTAGTATTTAGTTATGAAACCAGGCAGCTTGGGATGCTGTTCTCTGAGCACTGGCAGCAGACCAGCCTTGGCTGTTGTGGCTACACAGGCTTCCACAGACAGCCTGCCCTCAGTGAGATCCAAAAGCACCAAGCCTGACTAGTGAGATGAATGGAGGCTGCAGGTAAAAAGCTACCTGGCTGCTGCACAGGAGTTAGCACACATCTGGCTACACAGAGGACAGCTAGAACTGCAAGGAACACACAGGCACACCTGCATGGTTGCATTGAAAAGCAGAAACTTCTCAGAGAACTCCTGCATTTGAGGTACAGTTAGGGCAGCACCACTATTTAGATACAGCTCTTGACTGAGCTAGAGCCTTTTAGCTCACATAAATGAGTTCCAAAACCCTTTATTCTTACATGTTACCCACTCTGACAAGACTGTCCTGTGCTCATGGCTCACAGGCAACAGCTGACTGAGGGATTTACAGCACCTCACTACAACCAAATCTGTAACACTACCTCTTAGGAAGAAAAGCTTTACAAATACTAGATCACATTCTTGCTGAGAAAGTCAATACCCTTGATTGAAGTAGCTCACTTTTGAAATAAGAGAAGGTAACAGATACTCCAGGTTTATTACTAGGGAATTGTCAGCTTCATGAATGACTTTTCATTTAACCAGATAGTTTTAACTTTTATTCTTAAAACACCCATTGTGTTTAAGACATGTGTAAAAAGAACAGAACAGCAAAACACTGAATAATTGCTAAAGAGGAGCACTTTGAAGTATAAGAACCTGGCCAAAATGGGCTGCCTGCCAAGAAATTGAATGTATTTTATTAGCAGTCGTGGTTTCTGCTTTACAGAAGAAGACCCTCACTGGTGTCTTCCTTTCATTGATGTCCATGTCTTTCAAAACAGCAGAATGCACAGCTAGGTGCTTTCTGACAATCTTGAAGCTATCCAGTTTTTGTTTGTTTTGGTTTTTTTTTTTTAAATAAACTAGGAGCATATAACATTTATTTAGATGTTGAACCAAGACTTCAAAAGTTATTTTTACTGAATTAAGTGAATACAAAGGATAAAACGAGTTAGAACTTTTCAAAGAGACTTCAAAAGGATTTTTTTTTTCCTTGGGATTCTTTGTGCCAGGTTCCAGTTGAGGATGAAGTTCAACTTCACTGTGGTCTTGTGATTACACTGAAGTCTGAGAACTATGAGCATTTTGGGCCTTGTTCAGCCATAGTCACTCATATATGATCTCAGGCAAGCCTTTCAATCATTCTTGTTCATCTCAGCTGACACACTAAAAACCAACAGAAAAAAAATACCCAAAGCAAAACAGGTAAATGCAGGACCTCACAAAATGCAGCTGTTGCATCTGAACTGGGCTCTTATAAGCATGAGCAACAAGGAGACTATTAAGCAACCACCCAGCTCCCAGTAAGCAGAGGTTGTGCTCAGTTGCTCCAACATGCAGGGCTTCCTCCCCTGCAGTCAGCAGCAGTGTGCTCCAGACTGAAATGATCATTACTGAGACTGGTTTGCTCCTATCCCAGTCAGTCACCATCCTCTCCTGTCTCATGCAATACCCTGGACATCCATTGGTATGACACAAGCAGCAACTGCTTTCATAGAAGACAAAGGTAACATTTTGTCTCCTGTGAGACAAAATTAAGATGTAGATGGTCATGTGTGGCACCTTTCTGGAGCACTAGCTCTTAGTTAGACTCTCAGCAGGCTGCAGGCAAGGTACTGCTGTGTGTAAATGCTTTTATCCAGCCCAGTCATCACCTTCTGTATTTACCTCACAGTGCCTGAACAATCTCAGTTTGACTTATAAAAAATTTGTCAGCACCACAAGCTAGATGAAAAACTGTGAATGGGAGACAGCATTTTTTCTATTTTCTGTGGAAATCTGACAATATGAATTTTGGGTCTTTTCAGTTGATTTAAGGTGTGTCAGTCTTGTCCTTTCAACACTGGTATTAATGGCAGCAATCCACCTAATCTAAGAAACTGTATATTTAAGTAAAAAGCCATGCTGTAGGTAATTCCATTTTGATTAAAGGTTTTGTTTCATTTTTTATGCTCTAGCTTGAAAGTACTCCTAATCTTTGAGCAGCTGGAAATTGCTGAGCACACAAAACACCCACAGGAGTTGTGCTGATCTACTAAGACAGCTTGAAGTAACATTACATAAAAGGCCTAATAATCAAATATTAATTAATTCTTTTTAAGAAAAACAAAACCCTCAAGTTCATACATAAAATGATGCTTGAATTTAGAATAATTCAAGTTAAAGTTTTAAATGTCAAGTGCTCTTTGTTCTGACTGCATCCTTTATTTTAATTCAAGAGCATGGCTGAAATTTAATCATGTTGGAGCACTGGGCAATACTCATTTTTATAATTAACTGTCTCTTTTCATCTGAAAATTATCCACATAAGTTTTTCAAGAAGATTTTCCTTTTAGTGAGTTAAAGACATTTGTGTTTGGATTCATTTAAAATAAAGCTAGTAACCACAGGGTATAGTATATAGTAAACAAGTCAAAACAACTTATCTTCTGATTGACCCACCTAATTTATATCTTTGTCTCAGGAGTATTTTAAACAACCAGATATAACAAAACTGGAAAAAAAGACTATATGAGCTTTTTATTTTTTTCATTAAAAAACTTCTATTAACAGTCATACTTTGAGGTGACATCATTCTGCTTACTAGAAGCTTAATTAATTTTCAAGAAAGAAATGCTGCAGTTGAATTCCTCCAAGGCCAGGTGTATTTGTGCAGCTGAGAGCTGTGCCTGCTGCAGCATTACTGATGACAAGGAGGAGACTTAAGGACCACTGGGCTGTTCACTGAGTTTTTACTGAGTTTCTGTTTCCTAAAATATGCCACCTCTGAATTCTGACACATATCTAGGAGTGACAGGCCAATAAATCATTCATAATCTCCAGTTACACACTTGCAAGCATGCTAACATCTCTAAATACTTCATTTTCTGCTGGCAGGTGTTTACATAACCAAATCCTGATATTATGCAACTTCTTGAAACTGTTATTTCTTAGACTTATCCGTGTTCCCAGATGGGATTATCTCCTATCTGGCTGTTAGAATTTGGTCTGGTGAGTGTTTCTAAAAGACTGTGGGCAACTCTTTTTCAACTCATTCAGTCCAGTTACCTGAGTTGGCATCCATGGATACCTCACCCAGCTGGTACTGACAGGAACAACTAAGGGCCTGTTTATCACTGCTGTTCAGAGAGTGAATATTCACTCTACATCTTTAATACTCTACCTTGTCTGGACTACCCCAAAGATCAGCCAGAACCAAAATATTTTCTTTCTGCCTATGTCTTTTTACAGTACCCAAGACTCCAACATTTAGGATATCCACCTAACTTGCAGGACACCAAAAATCCTCAGGCAGAAGAAGCATCTGAGATCTAACCACCCAAATCCCAGGAGAAAGCCTCCTGCTTATGAATATTGAGCAAATCCTTAACATAACTTTTCCTTTCTCCAATAAAAAAAGCATGCTGACCTGGATCAGATCAGCATCTGTTGGAGGGCCATGATAATTCCAAGATACAGGAACCTCCCAGTAGCTCAGACTTGCAACTATTATTAGTATTGGCTAGAATAAGTGGCAACCACTTGATATTCTGAGTTCTCTAAATTCTTAAATACCCAGTGCTCTCTGGGCAAAGGTGCTTAGAATACATTAACATAGCAGGATACAGCAGTGTAAAATTTAAAGCCAGTTGTAGATGTAAATCAGATTCTTCTATGCAGTACATAGGAAACTTTTTCCAAGGCAAAATGAGTCAGTCTCATTATCCAGGCTAAGTTAAATGGAGAAAAACATTGTTCAGAAAAGGTTAACTCCATAAACTCAATCTCCAATGGTTTTGGTAGGGTTTTTATCTCTCTAATATAACTTTTAACAGCTAGTAGATTTAGTTGCACTAATACAGGGATTGAGTGGATCTCCCAGAATGTCCCTAGGAAAACAAATTAATCACAACCCATCTCACAGGTTTCTGCCACATTCCCTTAATATTTAAAGCCAGGCTATACGTATGAAAAATACTTCAGAGCAGTATATGCAAATCTTAGGATACTGCATCACAAGCACCTACTGTGAAAAAACATTAATCCCACTTTGAATAAACCTGCAAGAACTAGGCTGTGTGTTCATCTTCATTCCTCAAGTCCTGACTGCAAATAATGTCCTGGGATACTGTTGGTCCCTGCAGTGCATCAGGAGTGACTAGCCAGCAAGTACAGGTGCAGTCTTTACAATACCTGACTGTGGCCCTTCTCAGATGATCTGCTGGAAATAGAGCAGTCCCTTGGCAATGAATTAATGCTGATGGGCTGGGGAGCTGCTGCAGCATAGGGTAGAAAAAACAGGCAGGTCCTTCTGTCCCCCATTCCAGTTGCACTTTTTAACATCTACTAGGGTCTGTATGTGAGTAAATTTAAGTTTAAAAAGCAGAAACCACTTAAGTTCATTAACTTTTAAATCAGTCTTTTTTTGTCTTTTTTTTTTTTTACTTAAAGAATGAGGCCAGTCATGGCCAAAGCTATTTTATAACCTCTTTCAATGCTGAACTCAAAGAAGCATTTGTAAACATGGTGGGTGGAAAGAAAAGAAGCACTGACAAACCCAATTTAAGAGGATACTAACTATATGGGATTTCAACTTCTAATTGATTCTCTAATCCACTCTTCTTCCTCTCCCCCTCCTCCAGCACAAGTATCAGCCAAACTGTCACACAAACATTTTGCCATAACTTTTCTTCCTTTTTGTGTGCTAAACTCCTGTGCATTTAGGAAAGTCCAAGTTGCCTGTTCATTACTTAAAGGATTTGCTGTGTATTTTTGAATGCTTCATAGATTTCTTTCCAAATACCTTTAAATTATAAACGAAAGTTTTATTTTTGCAGAAAGAGTGCTATTAAGCTATGATGATTTTTTTTTTTGTCCTGATCAAATAGTGTTAATTTCTACTCCCACATTGTATGTGGCTAGGAGTAGTGTACAAAGAAAAATGTGGTAGTATTATATGTGCTTTAAACACTGACAAAGATATAAAGAAAAATGCATATACAAAGTTTTACTTTCCTAATAGGAACACTGGCATTAGCAAATAGTATATTTGAACCAACAGGAAATATTACTTTGTACTAGCAAACACTTGTAAATAAAAACTTGTTATTTTTTTAATGGAAATTTTATAGAAAAAGCTATTTCTGTATCCTCAGTTGATCCAATGTTTACTGAAAATGCTGCAAGTGGGAATTGTACATTGCAAAATGGGGGTGGGAAGCAGACAAGTCAGACTGCAGTGAAAACTGGGTATGCTTTGGAGAAAAAACATCCTGTTGTCTGCAAACAGGAATATAAAGCTTAACAGTAGAACTGAATAAAAGAATTTCAAGGCAACAGCATTGGGCTTGTTTCTGAGAAAAAAAAAACAGTGGAAAAAAAGAGTTGTTCTAGGTTAATGTTGACAGTACATTTACCTCATTTAAAAATAAAAATGGAGACAAAAAGGAACCTACTGTCCAATCTATGTCCAGGTAACGTGACATCCTTTGGTGTTTTGCAAATAAATACAGAAATCTCAACCTCACTGATTAGTTTCCCATTCAGAGACACTTGGTATGTCATTATGCAGGGCCAGCTGCCAGACTGCTGAAATGTTTGTATTTTGACAAGGTGACTCACAAAATGTTTATGGGTAACACTGGTCTCATCAAGACACACACCCAGCTGATCCCTCAGAGAGGCCTCAGGAACAGCTGATCAGTTCCATGACGAATGCACATTTCACAGGGGATTTTTCACTGTTTTCTGACAAGTGTTGGGTCCTTCTGTTTAACAGTCCAGTCTGCTAGGAAGGAATTCACAGTGTTCTCAGCACACTCTATTCCAGTACTCTCTGTGCTGCCCTCCTGGCCCATGCTAAATCCACTATCCTGTGGGCACCCTTCAGGTATCTGTAGGCTCTGAACAATATCTTTCCAGCCCCATTCCCCATATTTGGTTAGCAAGAATCCAAGAATTTAGGAGGCATTAAATACAGTCCCTCTTCATCATCTGTGTTCATTTTCCAACTCCACCAAACAGAAGAAGCCAAACAAAAACCAAGTATTTTCACAGCACTTCTCTTCCCCCCTGTGCACAGAAGACCCATGACTCAATATTTTTAATACCTGAATGTAAAGGTTAAAGAACAATAGGAAAAAACTTGCAAAACTGTAAATTCATGTAACAGAAACCTCTTTCATTTAAAATGCATTGGCATATTTAGGAAGACATTTTTACGACCTGATGTGGCACTTAAATAGTCCCAAATAATGCTAAAAACTCATTAATGTGGTTTTTATGGGCAAGAAACACAACTGAATAAAAGAAGGGGTACAGCCCTTATCTCAGCTTTATTTCAGTAATAAAGGTATTGCTTATTTTTAAAAAGTACAGTTCTGTACCTCCTTTTGTGCCACTGTACCTAAGTTGCTGCCAGAAGGATTCTGGAACAATAAGAGGGAAGCTGGATGGAATAAATACCTCTAAAGATTCATAAAGGACAGTCTTTTGTTGTAAGCTACTTTATTTCTTTGTGCTGCAGTTTCACCTGGGGATCTCTGCCCTCAAGAACCCAACACAGAGACTGAGAAAATGTTAAAGCAAAAAGCCCTGGTAAGAGAAGTACTCAGCTTGGTTCTCTAAGAATGGCAGACAGATGCCTGAAATTACAAATGCTTTT